>JARHVA010000772.1:175000-322500 GCA_037957365.1 Torreya grandis | reverse complement strand
ATTGGGTAATTGAAATAGTTTGGTGGAAGCTACAGTTTGCATTGAAATATATGACATGTCTCTAAAATTTGCACATGTATCTAGGTGAAATTATTTAATTCAATCCCCTAAAATACCTTGTCATTGCCCCTTGCCATTACCACCTAACTCACCTTGAAATCTTTTCTACTTTCATGCTTTGTATGACTTTGCCCTTCTGCACAACTTTGCCATTACTCAAGCTCACTATAAAATGTAATGTTTCCTCCTAGCACAACACATTCCCATGCCATATGAAATAACCCTCCACCTCATTTTCCACCATCACCTCCACCATATATACAAAATTATTTTTGTTTAATGTTATATGTACAAAATGTGAAATGTGATCAGTGGTCATGGGTTTTCAACGAGGTAGAATTGCCTATTTTCACTCTTTCACTTTACAAAATCCTGATTCACCTCAACATCAAGTAACACCCTTCCTAACATGTTTTGCACCTTTGAAGAAACTGTTAGTTTTTCATAATTTGAGATTTAATTTCCGCAATACTTATTTCTTGTATTGCCTAATTTTTTCACACGTAGCTTTCATATTTCTCAAAGAGTTCAGATGAAACCAATACTTTACTTAATATAAACTTAAAGACACATTTCTCAAAACTCAATTTTATCATATTATCTTAATCATTCAAATATCTTTTGCAAGTTGTATACATAGTTTTCTCGCTTTGTAGATGATAAGATGTAAGGACTTACCACTAAACCCCTTACAATCATAAATGTTATGATTGTAGCCATTCCATATAATCTCATTTGGCATATGTAAGACACTCGATATTATGGTGTTATGCATACATGTTAGGCGCTGCATATGTTTTAAAAAAAAAAAAAAAAAACCTCAAAGTCTATATTTCAAAAGTTGTACGAGCTTTGATATGAGCTCCATGAAAACCTTAAATTACCCAACATAGTGCATTTCTAACATAACAAAATACAATTTATTTGAATCCTCCAATCAATTCAAGCCACATAATCATCTGTACAGAGAGAACTCAAATCTCTTAAAATTATATGTTCGCAACCGAGAACAAAATGCTTATTGATCTCATCATTGTTTTATCTTCAAATGTGTGCTTTAGACTGCCATGCAAGGAGGCTATGTGGTATCAACTAGTTTGCGTGTAATGATTTAACTAGTCGTATTTACGTTAAGTGGTGGGAGGCCATTGAGGACAACGGTGGTTTGATTTGATTTAATTATCTTACACCTTACAAAATTTAATACCTTTAAACTAATTGATTTAATCAAATCCGCGGGCGCATAATTTTTATATGTTTTAAAAGGCATGGGTTTAATCAAACCCCACAATATTCCAAGCCAATGTGTGATACAGCCACTTCTATTCATCTGTGGTTCGTACAGGGAGCTGGTCCCGGCAAAGACTCGCTTTAAGTTCAAACTCCAATAATTCAGTATATGGAATTTATTGGTAAATAAACAATTGTTTTGCAGCGTTTTTTAAAGCTTTTCTACGTAATGATTAGATCATCTCGGTAATCTACCATAAACAGAGTAGTCATGAGGAGGTAAGCACTGACAGACATGATTAAAATAAATAAAAAAGACCAACGCATTAACAGCTGTTATTATTATTATAATTATGATATTTTCAATTCCGAATTGACTTAATTAGTACTTAAAAATATGAAAAATGGTAGGAGGAGATTTCTATTGATTCTGATCTGCACTTACAAATATCTCTAAAGCTTGTATTAAATTTTAAGCCTTTCATTATCTTCTGAACTCTGAAAATGAAAGGAAGCTAAGAATACTGACAAACCTGTTAAAATCTGTGCGATTTCATTCAAATCTGCCCCCAGAGATAAATAATTTTCTATGATACTTAAGCCCTTAAAAATCCGCATATCCAAAAATTAAAAAGGACAGCAAATTTTTAAATGATTCTAAAATCTGCTTAATATTTTTATGAACTAAATGTTATTTCGTACATGCTCAGTTGTTACAAATATCATTTTCTAATAATATTTTTAAGTCTGTGGATGTTACAGGTATTCAAAGTAATGAAAACTATGAAGAGGTGTCGGAAGAGAAATCTTTGCCTAGCAATATGAAAGACGATATCATTTTTTTCTAACCATAATATTTTAATCTATCTTGTCATATCGG
Organism: Torreya grandis; assembly: GCA_037957365.1. Classification (NCBI taxonomy): domain Eukaryota; kingdom Viridiplantae; phylum Streptophyta; class Pinopsida; order Cupressales; family Taxaceae; genus Torreya; species Torreya grandis. Next base: position 320,330 of record JARHVA010000772.1, on the reverse strand, counting down.
GAACACTTTAAATTTTTCTCTATAAATTTAAATTATAAAATTAATAAAAAATAATTTATTTATCAAAATATTATACATTTTTTATTTGATGTTACAACAATGACACTATATTATACATATATGAGCATGCCAAATGATTACTCAATGTATTTGTTTTTGTTTGTACTAATAAACTATTGTCTTTGTAAAACAATAAAAAAATAATATTTAATTTATTTTTCATTTTTTCAAAAATAAAATAATATTTTATAATTAAAATTTTATATATTTTTTTTATAGGTGATTGAAGTTTGACGGGTACCACATTTATTTTATTAAAAATCAAAATTCGGAAATACAAAAAATCACAAAACCTTCTAGAATCAAAACAAGTCTCAAAAGAGAACCCAACAAAACAAAACATTAGAATAAAGTCAAAACCTGACAAATTGTGAGGCTCACCCCTACAAACCGAAACCCCAAAAATAGGCTTCTCATTTCGTAGCAAAGACCCTCCGCCACCCTTTTTATTACAAGAGAGTAGAGTTTTGGAGGTTGGTTCGGGAGCTAAATGCCCCTTCTTTTTCACCACAGTCCATTCCTCATTGTTTTGCAAAAATTTTGCCTCCTTCCTACCAATCCCACCAGCAACAAGATCGCTTGAAACTCTTGTCACCACCCCCCCTCATCTAGTTGTTCAATAGGCTTCAAGGGACCCAATTTCTAAGGCAAATCCTCGGCTTTACTAACTGGAGTGCACGCTGTAAACATGGTAAGGTGGGAGGGAAGTGCATCCTTCCACCATGATGTTGTTATCTTTCGCTTGGAGATAACACAATTAGTAGCTAGCTGCCCATCTCAAACACTTACGACACCTAAAGGGTATTCCTTCATAATCTAAGGATTAAATCCAACAATGATCTTTGATTTTGAGTTTAATAGTGACTAGAAGATTTTGATAAATATTTTGTAGTACCAAGATCTGAGCAAAACTAGTATGGTGAAAGTTAGTAGTGGAGGCATCAACCTCCAGTGGTTAACCCAACACATTTTGAATGTTGAATAAGCATGAAACATCCCAAAAATGTAATGATAAATGAGGTAAGCAGACCAACATAGGCTTGGTTGTTAGCTTCTCTAGATGAAGATTGAAGGTCAGAAACTAACGCTTCAAAAAAATAAGATGTTGATCCTAGCACCGTGTTTTATCTTGGAAATCCTTGTTGCGATTCTCCAAATAGTCAAAAACCACCATAAAGAACCTCCTAACACAAAGATATATCTCTAGGCTATCCTCCATTAAAGGTTGCCATTTATTTAAAACCCATTCATGCAATGTCGGTAGGCTAAGCCAATATAGGTCAAATCTACAGATGAGACTCCTAAAAGGAAATTGATCTTCATTTTTAAGTACTTTTGCAAGAACCTCGTCCCTAAAGGAGATTGAATGGTTGTTTTTTTCCACCTACATGGGTTTATCAGTCCTATTAGCCAACAAAACTAGCCTAGACGTAACCTCTGCAAAGGATTTTTTGCCCCTACCACTTTGTTTGAACCTACAATACTTATCGCATTTTCTACCATGTCTATGACTTTCCCCATAAGATTAGGGTTTGTCACCCATAAGCCCTTCGTTCAAACCTAAAATGCTTCCAAAGATATGCCTCCTCTCTTTGCCGACACCTCACCCTTTACGGCCCCTACCTTCATTCTTGCATACAAAACCAATCTAGATTGGGCACTATGGCATGCTAAGACAACTCTTGCCAACCATTGGGCTCCCCCTTGAAAATGACCTCGCTTAATTGTACCCAAAATCATGGCCCGAGATGTACCAACATCCTCCCTATTCATGCTCGTTGGGTTTTCTACTGCCTACCTTGGACACACTGTTTCTATTGGAAGCGATTTTAATACCTTCCTACTTACCTCTGACCCTACTGCCGATCGAAAATCCACCCTAAATCTGAATCAATCCAATAACAAAATGGATCTCCAACATATCATTTTTCCTTTCTTATTGAGTTTTCTAAAATTGTTACTCCTCTTACTAAAATCTTACATTTTATTTATTTATATAATCGTAAAATTTTAAATAGATGTATTATTTATCATTACTAGATATTACATAAACTTTTATTTAAAAGAAAGGAGATGTCCCTTTGTTATATAAAAATGAGTCACATTACCATGATTTGACCTTGACTTCGTGGAGGTGACTCAAATTATCTTTGGTTTCTTTTGTGATATGTTGGATTATTTATGATGTTTCAAATATTTTTTAAAATCTTCTTCCTTACATGTAATATTATCAATATGATTAATAAGTTGTACAAACACAAATATAAATGTACACAAGAATCTAAACTATTTTTCTTGGTTGATACAATATTTTTCATAAACTTAGATGCACCTGCATTACTTTTTGACATGAGCGGAGAATAACACAAAATACACAAGAAACATATGATGGACACTTAGAGTTTCACGTGATAGCTCAATACACAAAATACACAAGAAACATATGATGGACACTTAGAGTTTCACGTGATAGCTCAATACACACAGGGACTTTTTTTGGCATGGTGACTGGACATGGAGAGCGCATTAGATCATATCAAAGACTTACCATGAGCCAAGGTGGATGTTGATGTGTTTGACAAGGTATCTTTGTGCAACTATGGAAATATGGCCAGTCAGGGAGAAGCACCTTACCAGTAATTGAGATTTCGGATGATGATTCGACTAAGATCGATCCAACATTATTCGTTTTGGTGTTTACGTATAATTGTATTGTAAGCATGAACATCACAATAAGTAGAATGAGTACAAAGACAAAAGTGAGATTGGAAACATGTGAAAATATTGTTGAAGGCACTACACAAAGAAAAGAAAAGTGAAAGCAGAAGATGGTATATGGTAAGAGAACAAAGAGAGGTTGCAAGTCCCTAACGCAGGTTGTGTAGAAGGGGGAAAGTCTAATGAAGACTGTTGAAGGATGAGGCAAAGGAGATCCTCACGCAATATAAATAATTTTTTCATGATCATTACAAATGTAGTGAGTTGAGGGTCTCAATAGAGGCAATAAGAGATCCAGAAAAACATGAGGTAAACACTAGCACAGAGTCAAAGGAATGAATTTGAGTATGGATGCATAATAGATATTGTTAGCATTGATGCGGATGGATGCATAGATTTCAAGGCGTCATTCATGTAGAATAGGAAGTGGATGAAGAACAAGAATAGAAGCTAACATTCAATAAGAAACTCAAAACATTATTCAGTAAAGGTTTGAAGAGGTAAAACTTTATCTTTTAAGATGTATGAGAAATAAGCTGGAAGCAAGTTAATTGTTCTTTGCAGACCCTTTCAGTGCATTTGTAGTTATAAATCAGAATTCAACCTGTTCATGGTAATCACAACATTGTTAAATATGAATATTACAGTTTTCAGGAGACACCTCAATGTCCTCATGATTTGCAACCTATATACCAACCGTTCCCCACGTCAGATCCATTTTATTAACATGCGTGGCATCTCTTTTTGCGTGCATTGGAGTTTTAGCAAACCTGTGTGGAACCATTTGTGTTTCATTCTGATTAATTGATTAAGCAGTCTTTATGATTGCATTAACAAACGTGTCCATTCTTCTGCCGAATTAATCTCATCTGAGCCATTTCATCTGTCATAGTAATATATACTTACCGATCTAAAAAGCATCTGGCCATGCTCCTCCTGTAGTAATATATTCCGTCCAAAAGTCCTTCAAAACGTATTTTTTTTAAGAAGTAGATTTAGATTTTATAAGTCTTGTTTATAATATTATATTTGTCTACTTACTCTTTTGTTTCTTTAAATTGACTATTTTTGTATTTGTTATAAGGTTAGAAACGAGTCATTTTAATTTGTGATGCCAGTGCATTATCGTTTATATTTTAATTTTACTAGTTTGCGATCTTTAGAGGTTTTATAAGTCATGTTGGGTTAATAAGAAGCTTTATATAGGTTTCAGGTATGGTTTGTAAGTCATTTAGGGGTATTTTGAGATTTTGTCATCAAAATCAATAATTCCAAAATTTAAATTGGTTTTTGGCTTATTTAGTTATTTTTAGTATGGTTTAAAGATTATGGTTTTTAGGTGAATGTTTTTTTGAAGTCTATTAGTATGTTATAAAAGTCATTTACTTATTATTTTGATTGTAAAGGGTTAAAATTATGTATTATATCTTAAAAACCTTACCTAACATAAGAATTGCACTAAATAATACATGATTGATGAGTCTTAGGGGTAGCTAAGGAATTCTTGGGATAACAAATCAAGTTTAGACAATTAGTTCAAGGGGATAAAGGACAAACCAAGTAAGGAAAAACCATGAAAATAATGAAATCGAAGATAAAACCCAGTTGTTGGAGATTTAGCAAGGTTGTTGTTGAAAGTTTCTTGTAGTTGCAAGACTATGTAAACTGCGTTTTAATCATATTTGAATAAATAAGAGGTTTGATATGCTTGTGAAGACATTTCACATACCTTTTTACATGTTCATGAACTTTATATGATGTTATTGGGCCTTGTTATCATTCTTTTTGATGTTTGATCAAGTACAAGGCATAAGACAACATTTTCCTTGTGCACAGTCCAAGGAGAAAGGTGATTTATGTAGGTATCTGCCATTGATAAAGCCTAAATTATATTAAAAAGAGTTGATAAGTAATCATACAAACCTTATCCAAGTAGAATCAAGGCTTAAAGTCATTAAAACTTAAGTTATCCAATCTTTCTTTGCTCTTGTCTTGTGAAAACCTAGTCTAGGTTTAGTTCACTAAAATTGCTCTATCTCCTAAACTAACCATCTAAAATTGATCGAATTTAGAGGGTAGATTGATAAGGAATTCCTTCACATGTTACAAGTGGTTTTAGGCTTTAGGACCTAAAAAATTTTATATATATATATATATATATATATATATATATATATATATATATATATATATATATATATATATATATATATATATATATATATATATATATATATATATATATATATATATATATATATATAGATTATTGTGTTTTACTTCAGGCTTAATTAGACCTACAACAAGGTTTAGGCTACTATAAACACCTATAACTATTGATTTACTCATCCAAATATCTTTAAAATTGACAAGTGTATTATTTAACATTATTACCATATAATATATGTAATTTATAACCTTGATGAGATTTGAGGGAGAAATTATTCAAGACTGAGTTGTTTTTGTAGACATTATAGGCCTAAAAGGTGATAAAAAATTGTGTTTCAACAACTCCACTTGAAGATTGAGATTGTGAATGTTTAGGAAACCTATTGTTTGAAATGAAACACATTGGCATAAGTGTCTAAAGTCAATTTGTGATGCTTAGAGTTCGAGTCACTTTGAAATTACTTGAAACTCATTAGTAGACCTATATTGATAAGTTATAAGTAAAAAGAAAAACACCATTTATTGAAGAGTTTTAGACCTTAAGGATCCATTGACATCATTTTTGGTATTAGAGGATAACAAGAGATCTTGGGAAGAGTAAAAAAACTTCATTGAGACTCAGAGAATAAGATAGAATAAATGTTCTTGGAAACTTTGAGAAATTAAAAAAAGAGTTAAGTGGAAAGGAAGAAGCCCTATAGCCCATTAAAGCTTGGAAAGTGAAAAGGAAAGAGTGGGTAGAAGATAAAAAAGAAAGTTCAAGGTGAATAAGGACTAGAGGTACCAAAAGACTAGGTTTAGAGGAAGCTAATGGTTATCAATATAAATTACACCCTTGAGGAGGTTGTTCAAGCCTCTTGTTATTGGTACCAACACCCCCACCTCCCATTCTTTTATTTTATTTCATCTGCTTTACATGAATGGGGCCCTTGTTAATATTTCAAAGTATTCATATCCTAGCATGGTTTACATGGTATTGTTATTTCTTGAATTGGGACATCATCCACCTAAAAAGGGAATGGGTCCTTACCTGGTTAATTATACTTTATTTACTAACCCTACTAATGATAAATCTTGAATGAAGAAGTGTAGGTTTCATGAAGGAAGGGTTCCAAAACAAGAAACCCTAGGGGTTCGAATTTAAATCTTCATGGGAAAATTTAGCGGGAATTTATCCTTTCAAAAGAACCTAAGTTTAAAATCATGCCTAAAGTCCCTTTATGATCTTCCCCTTTTAAATCCCTCTAAATTCGTTAAAAAATATGTTCCCAAGCCTTCATGTTTGTTCAACATGAGTAATGATTCAAAGACCTTAAAAGCTTTAGCTTGAATCCACGTGTCAAGCTCTAATGTTATGTCTTGACATGGATGCAGATCAATGGTTAGAATTCACCCAAAAGACTAATCCAATGACACAAGATCCTCCTAAGACAAACTACATGATAAACACCACTCATTACAAAAGTTTCTACAATATTTATTTTGACAATCGTGCTCCTATCATTTGACATTTGTGAGGATGTCTTTGATGTTAGTGAGGCCTTCAAAATAATCCCCATCTAAACTTTTATATTTAGTCCAGAAGGGGACCTTCTAAACATTGAAACTTAGGCTTATCTCATTAAAACTTAGGTCATAGTGTTTTTCTAAATGCTATTAACATAAGAATTTTTCCTACAACCTAAGCTTATGTACATTGTGAATTGACTTAATATTCATGCATCTTATAGGATCCAATGGCCCGTGTTCATCTTAGGATCCTAATCCAATAATATAATATCAAAATTCTTACCAAAGGTTGGACCAATCAGAAATGATCTCATAGATCACAATCAATGGTTTACACTTCATCACTAAGCCTGATCTAATGGCTTGCATTAACCCCAAAGTACTGAGATAATTGAGAATACAATGCATGACATGATTCCATTTGGCTAAAATAACCTCATGATCTTAAATTTGATAGTCACACTCCCTTTATTTGATGTTCACAAGGATGTCTTTGATGTTAGCAAGAACATCAAACTTAAACATAGCTAACCTATCAACCAATCAACTTCAACCTCACCAATCATGATCAATGGCTCTCACCCAATCACTGATCCTAATCTAATGATGTAAAGTAGAGGTGGAATTTTCAACTCAAGAATTTAGAGCTCAATGACTTGACACTTGGATAAGCCACATCTAGTCATTTCTTAAGAAGGCCAGAGTGTGCCACTTGGCATAACCTAGTCATCTAGGACTCGAACACCCAATCAAATTGGGCCTCTAGGATCTTAATCAATGGCTCATTTTTATCCTTGGATATAATCCAATAGAGAAAAATGAAAGGGATTTATTTAAAAATAAATGGCTAGTCTAAAAGAAAACTCCCATGAAATGCCATGGAAACACATTTGGGGAGATCCACATAAGTGCCATGTATGCACTAAAAGGTAATATCAAGACATGGTATGTCTAAAAAGAAAATATTTACATAAGTGGTGCCATTCATAAGATATAAGGCATGAATACATTTATGAAAGCCATCACCTTTTCCATTAAAACCTTAGAAGCCCTATCAGAATAGATTAAAGCCCTGAAACTTGACTAGTTGAAGACTTAACTGCATTAAGCAAGCTCAAATTATCACCCTGAGTATCAAGGCTAATCATATTCCAAATCAATGAAGATCATGGCAGTGGGAAGGCAATAGTGGAAGGAAGAGACAGACTTGTATTTGCCCACATACCATGAAGGGAGATGCTTTAGAGACACTGAATTAGACACAGGGGCATTGCCCAATGGAATGAAGAATTGGTCTGAGATCTTTGACATTGAAGAGTTGTATCCTTTGTCATCTTGTGAATAAAGGGTGGTGGTTACCAAAAAAAGTTTGATGGCCTGGTTGTAGTCCAAATGATAGGTCTTTATCAACCTACCACCAAACCAAAGGTACTACCTTGAGTTGACATCTTAGCACCCTTGTTTATAGATTTTAGGATTGATAATGCCTAGATTATTAATGAAGGAAAGTCAAGGAGGATTGCTTATATTAGCCCAATATCCTTTGAAGGCTACTATAAACTCCCCAAATCCCATATTGACCTCCCCTCCATAAAAGAGTGGAGTACTCAGCATAATATGGATGTCATCTTGAGACCATGGTTAATCCAAGGAGCTCGTGTATCTAGAAATCATGATGATAGGATCCCCATTATCCAATTCAGGGAGGGTATAAGGATCATTATAACCTTGCTGAATAGAGTCTCTGAAGCAGCCACCACCACCTATGTTGACCCTAGGTGGGTTTCCTATGTATACTTCATGATAGAATAAAAATTGACTCCACCTATTAGGGAGCTAATTAGTATCCACTTAGGAAGGTAGTTTTATGGCATTAAGAAGAAGACACTTCAACATTTCACCATGATGTCTTATCTATTAGAATCATTGATGGCATCCACCCATATTCTTGGTGTTAATAATTGGTCCTCCCACAACAAAATCACCATCTCCCATCATTTCTCTAAGCTTTATATCTTCAAGTATAGGGATCATATACAATTCATCTATGACTGCATATGTCCCATATTATTCTAGAGCATTACAAGATATCCCATGCCCAGGATGCACCCTCTCATCAAAATATATGTTGATCTCATGGGAGACATTTGGTTTTATCTAGACTGCACTATCCTCAGGATTGAGGGTACCATGACCCAATCATTTAGGTTGCTTTTTTATGTTCCCCTTAAGTTGGTTGAACAAGAAGTTGTGTACCAAATTTCCCATGGAGCTGATAACACCTACAGGGAGAAGAGGAAGGGCATGCTACATCCCTTCCAATTTTTGATTGAGAGAACCTTGACCAAAGACTGGAAGCAATTGGACATCATGTCCAAACACAAGGATCTTTTTTGCTTCTAAAAAGATGACTTAAAGGAATGGGATCCAAACAACAAAGTTGTCCCTCATTTGCAATCAAAGCAACTGACCAAGGTGACTTATGAACACATGGTTACTCCTTATGACCATTTCTATACTAAAGCAATAAACTTTGAGGATGTCCTTTCTAGATGTAGATAACATGGTTTCAAGCTTGAGCACAAATTGCAAAGGGAGGAGAAACTAGCTTGAGAGAGATGGAAAATGAACCCACTACAGTATCATTTATTTCCCTCCACTTAAAATTCACCTTTGGAACAACCATCTTATCCAAAACTCCAAATCTAAGAGGTAGGTGAAAAAGGATGGGAAGATGGGCTAGGTGAAGGCCCTTCATCATCAACCTAGCCTCTAAAACCATCTTCCCCTATAGAACACATTGATATGGTTACCTTGGAACCATATGAGATGGTGGATGAGTTCTTCAAGGAACTTTTAGAAGCCTATGGATCTGATCAAGATGTTAAGGAAGCCATAGCTGAGGTGGCTCAAATTGAAGGATCCCAAACAACTGGGGAAGAAAAGGGGAAAGAAGTGGCATTAGACTTGGTCCCTGTCACTCAAAAGAAGAGAGAAGCTGAGATGGCCCTTATTCCTAGGTCCTCCAAAAGACCAAAGGTAACATAGACCCACCCCACCAGTGAAGTGAACCTATTCAATGATGAATTCCCAATACATGGACTTGTTATTCTAGATGGGTTCATATATGGGAAATTCTAAAATATCCCATCCCACGCTCATTCATGGGAAATCACCAGCACTTTAGGTATGGACAACCATGATAATATCAAACCCTAGATCAAGGAGCTCATGAAGGAGAAATAAGAGAGGAGAATTATTGAGGCTATAAAAGAAAGTGGTAGGAGGATGAAGGATCAATGAGCATTAAGTGGAACTAGGATTGAAACTCTAAAAGCAACCAAATTTTTTGAACTAATAGCCACTATCATGTATAACCCAGATACAATAGGGTTCGAGAGGGTGATAACTAATAAAGCTATTATTGGCACTGAGGAATTCAATTTTCAAAAGTTGGAACCTTTTGTTGGCGTAACTCCTATCTAAGGGTAGGCAGTAGGGGAGCATCCCATCCATCAAGAGGATGTGGCTAGTTTAGTGGTAGCACAATCAACAATGACCTTGGCTGGAATCTAAGGAATGAAACAAAGGATCACCAAATTGGAGAAGGAAAAGTAGGATTTGGAAGCCCAAGTCTTACTTTTAGTCCCTGAAGATATACTAACATTGCTAAATAAGTCCTCTGATATTTTGAAAGGGTTGAAAGACCTAAAATCTAGATCAATTATCTTAGCCCATAAACTTAGGAAGGCACAGACATTAATCACTCAATGGAAAAATTCTAAGGATCAAGAAGTTGAATTTATTAATGATCAGAATACCAAGCAAGTCCAAGGCATTAGAATCATCAAGTTGAAACACTTGCATGCCCTCCTGGGAGTCATTGAAGACAAGATATTAGACCTGAGTAACTGGTGTGACAATGTTAGTAGCCTTTTGGAGGAGGAAAAAGGATTGATGGAAAGGATGGAGGATCTCTTGAAGGACATATTGGGAAGACCATCTAGGACCAATACCATAGGCTTGATGGAAGATGAAGAGTTCAAACAAAGGGTTAATCTACACATCTAGAGCATTAAAGACAACCAAGGCTAGGATACCAAGGAAAATCAAAAGGTCCTTAGTGTCATCATCACATTAGAAGGTAGATTATATAAGCCCAATGCATCCAAGAACTCAAGGCTAAGGATGACTAAGAATTTGACACACTGGCAAGTCAAGAAGAGGATTGTTTGATGAAGCTTTCCATAGATTTCAAGCTCATCAATGAATAATACACTAAGGCAAAGAACATCCTCAAATAGTGACTTAAGGGTCCCACCAATGTAACATAAAATAATATTCTTTTGTAAAATATATTATAGTTTATTAGCATACACTTATCCTTTGTCAAAACTAGCATGAAAGCCTTTGGCATTGTATCTTTATATTAAGGATAGTTGTCCTTATCTTGCATGTGGATATTTTGAGAGAGTTAACTGGTAAACCACCTATGATTTCTATAAATAGGCAAAGGTTACCATTTTTTAAGGGAGAGTTTTTGATAAATTATATACCAAGAGCCTTTAATACAACTATAGAATTCTAAAAGGATTATATGAGTAGTGTGTTAAAACTAATGCTATCTCTCAATTGCATGTGAATATCTTAGATGTGAATTGTTCTTTAGTTTTTTGAACTATATTTTCTATCACAGGGCTATTAATTTATACTATGTTAAATTAGTTTAAAGGTCTTGAGTTTACTTCATTATATTTTTCTTTGGATTTGAATGTGCTTATGCTATTCATGTTGCAGTATTAAAACTTTTAAAGTAAATCTGGTTCTCACTTGTGATATTCCTAATTCATTTGGATCTTGCCTGATTTATGGTGGAATTTATGTTTAGAATATATTGCATCATAAATTTTTTCACACATGTTCAAATTAATAATGAAATTTGTCATAATGTCTGAGATGGAAGCTTGCAATTATGTTTTCTTTTCTACCTTACCCTCCTTTTTCTTTATTTTTATCAAGACTCATTTTAGTTTAAGAATCATTGTCAAATAACCATTTAGCTTAGCTTGTAGATCAATAAATATCACAAAGATACAAATACAGGATCTTGGTGGCTCCCAACCACCAAATCAAACAAATATTGTGGACAACTCTCATACTCTGCTTGTATATCCACCACAAACATCCCAAAATTGTCACAAAATGCAACTCATGCCTTGGATTTTCATAACCCTAAAATGATAAGTGTTTATAAACACTAAGAGAACCTATGATGAAATTAGAAGCATCAACACCTCCATCATTTAGATGACACATGGAGACACCTCTAGGCTATGGGTGACCTAAACATTAAGGTGAATCCCTAGATTAGGACTAGCTCCCTTAATGTATCACCTTGAAACTACTACTAACCTATTGATTACAAGGAAAAGGAGAGAGAAATGACTTAAAAAAGTAAGTGGGAGGTGATGGACCAAATTTCATGACCAATACCACTAATTTTTAGGCACACAACAAAGTATAGGACTGAATTGAAAACACACTACTCCTAATCTGATCCTCTTGCATCAATATCTTATTATGAAAGTTGTACATGATGCTCATGGTAAGAGGGATTATCAATAGGTCTAGAATAAGAAACTAATGAATGTATGCCACTTCTTAACCTCTGAAAAATTACTTGAAACATTCCCTATGACCTGCAAGAGGAACTTTAAACTGCATGAAGGTGAAAAGATAGGACACCATGCCAAGGAGAATTGAACCAACACTTGATAAGATCAAATACCATTATTTATACACTAAAATACAGTCATAAGAGAAGTTGAAAATCAATTTTATATTGATTTAATGTATTAAAAAAGTAGTATATATTTTCCATACTCAAGTGGAGGATCCTTACAATGTCAAACAAGGTGGTACATATAGGAGAAATGAGAGAGGGGAGAGAGAGAGGGATGTTGAAAGAGATTCTATGACAAGTGTCATTAATCACCAATTAGTAACAATACAATAAAGGATACCAAAGAATATTTATGCCATCCTCTTAAGCATGCGTTTCTTGGATTTATTATGGTCTTCACAAAGTGGTGTAGGGGTAACAAATCATGCTCTTCATTTGAAATTGCCATCTCTTGTTCTAGGAGGAGTTATAAGCTCATACTTTGACACATGCCCATTTAGCCTCTTTGACACCTTTATTTTCCATTATTGGCTCCTAAACAAATTTTCCTATCTTTACAAGAGTGAATTTAAGATCTTATATCCCTTCTCATTGATTTTTGTCATTAGAAACATGCAACTCTTGACAAGGTTTGCTTAATCTCAAGAGGTATAATGGAGACAATTTAATACCTACATATAAGGTCTATAATGTGTTTGAAAAATATTATAATAGCTCATATTATTCATATATGCCTTATAAAAGATCATATGATCTCTATCTAAGCTCATAAACCATCTTCAAGTAATCATTTATCCTTTTGGCCTATGTAGCCTAATCTCAATATACTTGGAGCTAGCTATAATTATTTATGAAAAGAGACTTATAAATGACTTGTTAATGTTTTTGAGGATATAATTGGATGTATAAAATAGTTTCATAAAGTTTATAATACCTTTGGTGACCTTGACAAGGTCTTCCCATTTGTATGCTTTTTATAGTCAAGTAATAGTCCTCATCTAGGCCTACTGTATGACTTAAAAACATGTTATATAAACCTTAAATCCTATAAAAATAATTGTATAAGGTCATTTAATCTCTACCTAGGAATATAAGGTCTATTATAATGGCTAAGAGACTCTTATCTCTTCAAACACCATGCAAATTAGCCAAAATGTGTAGTTTCAGACCACTTTTCTATGTTTTTCTTCTTCACACATGCCAAGGATTTGCTCCATTATGTGTACATGAAATATAAATATTTCATATAGATTATTAAAATTAATTTGGAGTGCCTTAGATCTTTTTTAGGTTTTTTGACTCCCTTACTATATTTCACCATCTTTAAGCCTATTTGATTTGTTGTGACATTTTAGACAATTTATACCCATGGTTCATGACTTCCTCCATGCCTTTCATAGGCTCAAGTTACCTTGGATACTCATTTTAACTTGTCCCAATCATGTCTTTGTCATTGCACAGTCCACTTGTAAGGTGTTTATAAAGGACTATAGGTATTTTTTTAGCATTATGGGCTCCAAATGAGTCTAAATATTGTAGGAGATAATTTTAAATTTAATTTTAAATATCATTAACCTAATCATACTCTCATGACACCTTGAAAATCCTAAAAATAGTGAAGGTAACCACATTTCTAGACCTACAACTATGAAATACACCATATGAAAGTTAGCATGTTTGATGGTTGAGACCCTTGAATATGTTTGGAAACCTATTGATAACCTTGTAGAGCATTGAGATAATGTGAATATGTATTTAATTTTACAAATTATCCTCCTATGAGTTATTCCCTTATATAAACACAAAACCTATACTTTGACTGCATACTTGGTGTTCACAAATGCTCTATCTCCTCACATGTGAATTGAAAAAATTGACCTCAAATCTTATGGATAGTTTAAATTAAGGATGAGAGCACATTAAAATGTCTTCATAGGACCATATGCACTTCACTACAAGTTTTTTGGTATATATGTTAACCTAAAAGACTCTAGATCGATAAGTTAACATTACCTCTTTTAGATTTGATTTGAAATCATGCCTTAATACTTCCCACATGATTATTATTTAGAAAAAGGTATGAATAATCTATTTATATCCTCAGATATTATTTTAAGTTAATTCATGAGGACAAAAATTCAAAATTTCATGTAGTACATCCTTTATTCATATCACAGTCCTTTAGATTTTCTCTTGAGGATTGCATCTTTGGGTTGGTACAAGAAAATCACTTTGGGAATGGAAGTTGGTTTAGAGAATAATGGAATATAAATAAGAGACCACCATAAGTGTGTCTCAAGTGTTTTTATTCCCTTCACAATCCCCAAACCCTTTGAACAATGTCAACCTGACCCTCAACCTGTACCTTGATACTTTGTATACCTATAACTTCACATTCACCTCATACATGCACGGAACATATGTTTGAATATAGTTTAGGAGGGTTTATCAGACCCTAAAAGAACTCATTCAACCAATATTTTACAACAAAAAGCTCTTAAATACCTTGAAAAGTGAGAAAATCAAACTTGTAGGGTTTTACAAGGGTTTAAGACACCTTATTTTGTTCATGATTATTCATAATGCATGGAATGTCAAGGTAATAAGGGCCTCCATCAAACCCTAAGAGCATTGATCCAAATTGCTTTGATGTTCATGAACTAATGCTAAGAAAACTACCTTATTGAGATTATAAGCAACTCGATGGAGAAATGAGATAGGTTTCTTGCTTGTTTGGACCTATAAGACCTTCTTGAGCATGTATTTAACCTAGGGAAGGTAAGATTATACTTTACATTCATGAAATCCATTTAAATGAGCTCTCATTCACTTCTCAAGCTCACAAATGTTATTGAAGTTTCCTCTTTGGGAAAGAAAAAGATCTGAAACATACATTCTGCTTGCTAAAGATGACATTATCTGACTATTTATTGTTACCTCCCACATTCAAGACCATTTTATATGCTTTAATAATGTCTCTTGCACATATAAATATCTAAATTTGATCTTTATTCCACTTGACAAGCCTTATGGTATGTTGGCAAGATGTAAAATGTCTTGAAGAGGGTTAATACAAATTATTCCCAAACCAATAAGGATTAAGACCACATTTAATGCCTTGATATTTGACCATTTCACCCTAACAAACTATATTTGGACTGACCTAGACCTTCATGACTCTTGACAATGAAGACTTGCACAAGGAATGGCTGGAAACAAGTATATGACCATAAACCCTCATTACTTTATTTATACAAACTTACCGTAAATTATGATAAACACTTCACAAAGGATCAAGCCATGAATACTAGTTAAAGAAATGAATTTTATGACTTCTCATTTTGACTAGACCACCCTATAAGACCTTGATCACTACTAGGAACAACAACACACCTTACCTAGGGAAAGACAAGCTTTGACCAAAACAATACCTCTAAAAGGATACATAGTTAAAGAATTATAGATATCAAGTTTTAAAATTTAATGGCCTATGGTAACCATTTTGGCTAGCATTTTTGGTGATCTCTAGGGGGTATATGCTTGTTATGCACTCTAGACTAGTAGCCTTCTTTCATCCATTAGGATATAGATTCACTTGCCACATAACAACAAATTGAATTAGACCTAAAAATGATTACAAGCCTTGAGAACAATTGAGATAATTGATAACACCTTCAACACACACACACACACATAAAAAAGACAACACACTATGCTAAAGAGCACTTAAAGAAGTCAAAACATAAGCAACTATTATGTACAACTCACCTTTAATGTCTGATCCTCCTAGATCAAAAGGGAAGATTTTTAAATCTTCTTCATGAGATGAACCAAGCTAAAAAGTAAACTACCTTTTGGATATAGTTCTTGATGGATTAAAATTTCTATTTTCCAACTCTTTTGGCATGGTTTGAAAAGGATTAACGTAATGAAATTACTTCAAAAATAATATTAGAATAACAGCAATAGATCACAATATAACTTAAATATAGTAGAATATATGAATAAAAGATAATCCACTTCATGGGGGTAACCTTCACAAGCTTAAGTAGGAGCAAAATTCATAATATGATGATAAAAAATTACCCACTACCTCTTATATATAGTCTACCTAGGCCATGTTTACTCCATAGGCTAACCTACTAACCAAATGAATGCATAAATAAATGTGATATAACATCAAAGAGTGATAATTAAGACACCATTTGGATATTCCTATCCTAATACATGCGATAGGTTAGGGGTATAATATGCCCTTCCACTTCAAACCAATCTTGTGCTTAACATTAAGCAACTTTAGATGTTGTATAAAATATTCACCCTCCTAAGTTACATCCTCACTACTTAGGTTCTTCCACTTGATTAGATATTCCTTAATCTCTCTAGTTATCAACCTCTTAGTACGTGTTTTTAGGATCTTATCTAGTTCCAAAATGACACGTCCTTATTAATCTAGTTATAGCAGCTCTATCTAGGTTGAAACTTTATATCAAATGACCTTATTTAAATAATAAACATGAAATATTGGGTTTATGTGAGATGAATGAGGAAACTCTAGCTTATAAACCACACTTCTGATTTATACAAAACTTGATAAGGGCCATAATACTTAGGAGTAAGTTTGTTGTCCTTTTTCTATTACTTCAAGGAAATATATTTTTAAGTATGCAAACATACAAAGACTTAGTCACCAACATTAAAATGTCACTCACTACAGTATTGATCTACTTGATGCTTCACCTTATTTTGTGCCAAGGCAAAATTCTCTCTCAAACCAACCAAAACCTCTTGTTGATGTTGAATGTGGTCCTCCACATCTCGATCCTTGGTTTTCACCCTTAAGGAAGAAGTGATGGAAGTTGGATGGTAACCATATAGTTATAGAAATTGTAGACACCCCATTCTGGAGACAATTGGCTTCTGACTAGACTTCAGATTGATTTATATCAAACATTGAAAATTAAGCCTAGAAATCACTAAACATCCCAATTTCATTTTCACATTGGACATTAGTGTTTGTAATCATGTCGAGGCATCCTTATTTGGGGTATTATCCTATACATAATAGTAACCTCTCAAATATTCACCCCAATCACCTTGAAACCTAAAAATAGGTAGTTTGGCCTTTGGATCCATTAAATGGGGCACTTGAACAATTCATAGAATTGATAAAATGCTAATCAAAATGAATCAACTAATTAAACTAGATTAAATGTTTAGATAAATAATCCATTTGAAATTAATGAATATTTAAAATGAAAATGCAAAAATGTAAAATATCAAGCTTCTTCATCATTGTTTTTGTGACTTATCAAACACTCAAAAATTATCTAACAAATATCAAGATTTATGAACCATTCCTATTAATTAAAAATATTAATTACATGTCCCCTCCTTAACTAAATTGGGGTTAGATTTAAATCACCTATGCATAGTTTGAAATCAACCATGATTAATCCTAACCTAACTCAACTTAGGTGAGAGTTTACTTTGGAGGTTATAAATAAAAGGCCTCACCTATTGATTTCTAAGCTCTTTTTTGGTGTAAAGTTATTATGCTCAAATAGATGGAATTTTTTTTGATATACAATGCTATTATGACAAAATACCTCTAAAAGATTCATTGTAGTATTACCCTGCCAATTTCATAATCCAAGCTAAGCTAAGCTAAGCCAACCAACATTACCAAGGTGCCAAGGAGATATGGAGCAATGCAACTTCATTGACAAAGATTTCTTGAGCACATAGCCAAGAAAGCCAACTCAACAAAAGGATTTAAAGGTACAAGGAAGGTAAAAGGGAACTTCTCTTTTGTTTTCTAGTTATTTTTTCATTGTGTTATTATTATATATGATCTCCCTAGTGTCTAGGCTAGAGGTTTTAGTTTTTAGTGTGTTTGTTTTGATTTGATTTTATTGACTAACACCATATTAATATCTCCTCTTGGATTCCTTATTCACATTAATGGAATTCTCGGTGGGACTTGTACCCCACAAAGTTCTTCCCATGGAATTTTAGGACCTCTTTCTAACATTTTTTATGCCAAAATGTTAACTTAATGACAAAAAAATTTAAAATTTGAAGCTCACAAAAAAACACAAGAAGATGTGGTATTACTCTAAAGATTTGTGTTTTTGCACCAAGAAGTTATGGTATTGCACTGTGGAGTTGATATATTACAATTGCATTATTGAATTCCCAGTTATATTATTAACTTCCTAATTACATTATTAACTTCCCAGTTGTGTTATTGACTTCCCAGTTGTGTTATTGACTTCCCAATTGCGTTATTTCATCCCAATCACATTATTGCCTTCCTAATTGTGTTATTGCCTTCTTAATTATGTTATTGCCTTCCCAATTACATTTTTGACTTCCCAATTGTGTTATTGACTCATGAAATGCACTTTTACACTGACTTGTGTAGGTTTGCATTGTGTAGTTAAAATTTTACACTAATATTTTGTTTTGAAGGTAAATGTGGTTTTGATTAACTAGTTGCAATTTTGTAGGAAAGTGGTAGTTTTTCTATGTATCTGCAGAATTGCATTTTGTGAAAAACATAATAAATTCTATAGCTAAATTTCAATTGTCATTTGCTTATTTGATTTTAGTTTCTAAGCACAAGGACCCCCTAATGTTTTTGCCTGAGAGTTAAATCATTTGGTAAATCTGACTTACTTCATTTGTGCATAAAACCCTAGAAACCCTAGGGTAAATTTCTTAGTAATTTTTCCTTTTCTTTTGATTCTTTACCTGAATAATAAAATAAAAAATTAGCATTAAATTTTAAAATTTTGTAGTAATTTTAAAATAATTTTCTTTCAAAATCTAGTTGCCTATACTAGGTCTCAATATTTTCCCAATATTTTTTTGATTTTTTACTTACATATTTAAATCAAAAATTTGCATCAAATTTTAAAATTCCATAGTAATTTCAAAAATTTATTTGCTCCCAAACCCTAGTTGTATACAATAGGTCCTTTCAAATTGAGAATATTCCAATAATTTTTTGGTTTTTTACTTGCATATTTAAATAAAAAATTTGCATCAAATTTTAAAATTCCTTAGTAATTTTCAAATATTTTCATTCAAAACCCTAGTTAAATTTACTATCTCCTATTTGATTCTAAAGGTATCACCTTACATTTAAAATCATATTTCAAAAAAGGATCTCGCTTATTTATAAATATTTCTTGCATCTTTAAAAAATAATAAGGAGACCATCATGTACATGAATGATGAAGTCTACCATATTTTAATACAAAGCTTCATTATTTGCATTTCATGCTTAATTTTCATAATGTGGGATGATATTAAGAGATTTATTGTTAAACATGTTAAGATACCTCTTGCCTCACCTCCCTTGGAACCTCTATCCCATGCCAAGCTATGTTGCATGGTCCATTTTACTCTTCCCCAGGTCACTACCCATTACCAAAGAACCCAATTAACACCCTTTGTCCCTATACCACCTCAACCTATTGATTATCTTCACTCTCTTTTCATAGATACTACTAGTCCTATACATATAGTAGATAATACAGCTAGATCTATTACTCAACATGCTTCCATTCCTCCTCTGCCTAGTCAGGAGCCCCACCACTCTCCCTTTCCTTCCCATCCTAGGCCCAACCCACCTGAATAAGGTATATGATATTGTTGATTAGTTGAAAAACACACCAACTAAGATTTCCATGTTAGAACTACTTCAAAAAGCCAATGTGTTTAAGGACATTCTTTATCAGGCACTCACTCATACTTTTATGCCCATTAATTTAGAGCCTTCTTATTTTGCATCAGTGGTCAACATGTTAAAAACTATATAAGATGCTATTTATTTTGACTATGAGGTCATGACATATCAGATAGTTATTGATCAAAATTTACCATTATTCATACAAGTTCAAGTCAAAACCATTGCAGTGAAGATAGTTCTAGTTGATAGTGGTTTTGGACTTAATATATGTAATATTACATTCCTACAGACTATGGGTGTAGATATGACATCCATGCAAAAATCATATTATAATATTAGAGGGTTTGATGATATACCATAATAGACATTGGGCACCATTGCCTTAGATATAATGGTATGGGCAAAAACCCTCTCTACATAGTTCCAAGTCATGCTAGGTCCTCTTCATTATAATATTTTACTTGGATGATCTTGGATACATGCCATGGGGGTAGTTCCTTCTAGTCTTCATCAATGTGTTAAGTTTCTCCATGAATGATACCTATACACATGCCTAATAAATAACCAACCATTTAGATATTATCAGATTATAGAGTCATCTTTGACTATTTTGCTAGATGGGACACCTCATATCATAGTTCAATTTCCACATCATTACATTTCTCTTGATTAGATACATACATATGCGGTGGGAGAGATTAACACATATCACACTCTTCCATGTACAGTTGTGTCCTTAGCTTTAGATATTTAGCCAGTCATAACAACTTTAGCCATTATAGCTACTCCATCAATCATAGTTCCTACACTGATTATAATTATGCATTCATTGATAATAGTTCCAATAGTACCAATTGATTTTATAGATATAGTTACTCCATCAACTATATATACTCTCATAACACCATTGTCTTCTACTACTACAGATGATGAGACTCCCATATCACAACTACCCCTTGTGGTAAACTTTGAGTTACCATATGTACAAGATGTTGATGTAGATTACTAAGCTACTTTATGATGATACAACACCCACACTCATAAATGACTATTTGTATGGATTGAGATTTACACTAGTTGGCCTAGAAGAGTACCAAGATGACTCTATAGATCTCATTACACATCTTATGACACTCTTAGCATCTCGTATTATACTCTCAATATATAATCCACATTCGTGGCCATAGATAGATCACTTGGCACATATAGTTCACATGGTTACCTCTACGGATATAGAGCCAATAATTCATATTTAGGTAGGTAGTACAAAACATCAACCACCAATTATACTACAAATGTTACTTGATCATAGATTAATCACACTACTTACAATATCACACAAATCTATTAGCAGATTATCAGAGCAAAATGGTTACCCATTTTGTCTTTTTAACATGATTATAGGCCATGATATAAAATCATGTACAACTTTATATTAGAGATTGGATAAACTATAGATTTAGGGTATTATATAAATTAAAAGAGGCATTTGGCCATCGATAACCTCCAACCAGGATTTTGGCCAATTTCCACTTAAAATACACAATTTGGCCTAAAAAAATTGAAGCACATTAAAAGAGATGAAATTGATATATTCAAGTGCTGATTTTGGCTAGGGTATCATTAAATGGGGCAATGCAATTTGTGGGCTAGCTAACTTTGATTAGATCATTTTGAGTTAAAATGCCAATTTTGCACCTAGGTGCTCTAGGTTGCTCTTTCCTATCAAATTTCTTGCATAAGATGTATGCCTTTGTTATTTAGTGTTGGTAACATCCTAAAGGGAATATGGATCCAATGCATCTGAGATTGCCTTCCATTTCCAATCTAGTCAATTTTTTGACCAATAACAAGGCATTCTGATCAAATTGAGTAATTTGTGCACAAAGTGCTTAAACATGCTTAAGAGATAATTAACCCAAATCAAGGCCTAATTAAGAATTCTATACAAACTTGTTGAATACTTATTTTTGTAAATTAATATTAAATATCTACCTCTCATGCCTCATCAAATCCCTCCATGACTCTTAATAGTTCCTCTATCCCAAATATTGATGAGCTTATTTATCAATTTAAATTACAAAATTGGATTAATCCTTAGCCACACATCTTAGTCCTGAGATGGATGGTTCAAGTTGATTCTATACATTCTCAAAAATATATAAATAGGAGGCCTTACCACATCATTTCTAAGACATGATTATGCAAAGTTATAATGCAAAATTGATTAAAAAGCTTCATGTAACTAGTGTTATCATGCCAAATTGATTCCAAGCCAATCCAATTCACAAGTCAAAGGTGCCAATGAGAGATGGAGGTATCCAATATTACATTACCAAGGATTTCATGAGCATAAAAATAAGTAAGCCATTATTATATAGGCATTTGGATCATCCAAGGAAGGTAAAAAAATTCTTGTGTTTTTCCTTACTTTTTAGTTGTATTTGTCATTTGTTTTCATTACTAAGTTTACCTTAGTAACTAGGCATGAAGGTGTTAGCTTAGTGTGTTCTTTGCTAATTTATTTTTTGCATTTTGTCACTAACACCATACTAATCTCCTATTCTTAGTCAAATTCCTAGTTCACATATGGCACACTTGGTGGGACCAAACACATCTCACACATGAAAAAGATCATTATATAACTTTAAAATATTCATTTCTATCATTAAAAATCTTGACATTTGATTTTCTAACTTTGTTTTGACATTTTTATGTCATGGGTTTACACAATAACTGACGTTGGTTAGTAAAACCATCATCGGTCACTTTTGGTATAACTGATGTCAGTTAGATAACTGTCATCAGTTAGTAAGTGTAACCATCATTGGTTATAGAACTGACATCGGTCACTATGTTTTTTCTTAAAACACAAACTCAAGATCTATTTTTTTGAAGTTCATTGTTTCAAACCCAAAATAGCTTCAAGGCTAAAGGACATGTTAACATTTTTATGCAAGACCAAGCTTGACATTGCTAAAAACATGTTTAGATCACCTTTTTCATGCTTAAAAATGAATTAGGAACATTATTTTGGTGCTTAAAGTAACATTTAAGGTGCTTAAATAAGTGTTTTTAGCATTAATTTTCAAAGTTACAACTAAGACCAAGGGGTCAAATGAATACCACCTCATTTTTCAAATTTAGGCTTAAAATTGAACACACTTGTCATTTTTGTCTTCAATAGTTGTTTAATCTAACTTTATCTTGTTAGGATCTAGAACATAAAGCTCTGATACCACTTGTTAGGACCTAGGAGCACAATTGATTACCAAACAACTAAACACAGAATTAAACCAAAAGTAATAAGTAACTAGAAATCAGAAACAACACAGAATATGACAGACAATACCCAATTGTATTAATACTCATCCAGAAAGAAAATACAATAAAGAAGTGCCACAGTATTCTTCCCACACCTCTAGGGCTTCCCACACCTCTAGGGCATATAGTTATTTTCTCTCAAGAGCTCACTCTCTCAATTACGGTCCCAACAATCAACTCAAACACAGAGTTGTTATTCACCTCCAACCAATCAGTAACAATACTGCCAGTACACTGAGTACGCAATGTACTCCAAGTAGATCTCACCTGATCTTGCTTCCTATTGTGTTGCTGATCTCCTTTAATTTTGCTACCCCATAGATCTCCTTTGACCTTACACACACACACACCTACAGATCAACCTGATCTTACATAATGAGAAGAACCCTTGTCCTTGCCTCACCAAGTCTTTATGATTCTCCATACCAACACCCCTATGGATCTTCTACCAGATCTTGCTCTCCCACAGATCTACCTGATCATACACACTTGGCACTGTGGCACTATGAGGAGCCAACCTTGCTCTCTTCCCTCTGAAGGAGCTGATCCTTGCTCTCTCTATCTAGCACACTTTACAATACAGCCCATGAGTCTATTATATAATCCCATGCCAAACAATAATTAAAAACATAGCTCAAGACTAAAATTAGTCTTTAACATGCAAACAACTGGTTCGTTAACAAACTATCCATAAAACTCACAGTTTGAAACCGCATAGGCGATCGACATTGGTCCCTGTCTGTCTGGGGATGACCAACGTCAGCCAATCCCTGATCGATGTTGGCAGCTTCTTATCTACACCTGACCGATGTCAGTTGGCCTGACCGATGCCAGTGACTATGACACTCAACAACTTCCATGTTTGCATCCGAGTGAAGCTTTTAGCTCCACAACCTAACAATCTCCCACTTGGAGATAAATAGCTACACCTGTACCTGTACCTTTACATCTTTCTAATTTGTTTCCTAGCTTGTATCCCTCTTCAAGCTCAATCCTAAAGACCAACCACCACACATCCTGTGGTAAAACTCCTATCATCCAAGTAACCTACCATATCCGAAGTGCCTAACCCTGCATAGCATGAATCCCTGCTACTGGTCCCTCTCAGATACCTGAGAACCCACTGAACCACTTTCCAGTGCTTCCTTCCCAGATTGACCACAAACCTGCTAAAAACTCCCACTATTGGGGTAATATCAGGGAGTACACATGTACTCAACCTCATCATGTGATTGGGGACCCTATTCTGTGAATTGTCCATCCATAGGTGTGCTGCCCGATTCTGCATCCTGCACTACCTTCACACAATCATCCTGCGACAACATCAACTTGTGATCTTCCCTATCTCTAGGATTACTCATGCCAAAGAATTTTGCTGCTCCCAAATTCTTCATGGCACACCACTAAACTAACTTTACCTTTAGTTCATCAAAACCTTGCATGTGTGACCCCACTACATACAGTAACAGGATAATGTTGCGACCATCATCCAACCTGGTAAATAAAACACAATGGTTACAATGACACTGACTAAAGCCATGCTTTGTCATACTCCTGTCAAATCTGTACCACTATCCTGCAGCTTGCTCAAGACCATATAACATAGCCTTCCATCTCATGTGTCCATTCCCTCTCTTCTTTAACCAAAGAATCCATTTGTCTCTCAGTGCTTTCATCTCGGCTGGCAACTCTACCAAATATCCCATTTGGTTCTTCTCCAAAGAATTCATGCCATGCTCCCACTGTTTCCTAGATCCTACCTACTCTACAATGAGAAACAAATATAAAGAAGGGAAATAATGAATTTGAGGCTTACTTACCCTTTCAATCCTCTATATGGGTGTTTGAGACTCTTTGATAGCTTGTTGTCCACCTAAAATCCATTCCAGTGACCGATGTCAGTCACCACCCTATCTGCATCTGACTGACGTTGGTTCCATGCAACTGACCTAACTGTTGACACCGATTCCCTGACTGACATCAGTGTCTACCTGCCTAACACCACTAAATTCTCTGGTCTACACATGACTAATGTCGGTGCCTACCTGTTCAACATCGGTTCCCCCTAACCAATGCTGGTACCTATGTTTTCTTGTGAGTGATGACTTTTTACCCGTGAGCTTACTTTGAATCAAAACCCTATCTAAACTACCCTACTCAGAAGTATCTAGCCCCTATGACTGATCTCTATCCATCATCTCCTCCATGAACACCAAGGCTTTCTAGTTCTTAAGTTTGTCAAATACATCAGACTTCCTTTTCCTGCAATAAATCCAATCCTTTCTTGTAGCATCCCACTGCTCATAGAAATATCAGTCTATGCTCTCTGAAGCTGAACTCTTACCATTTGACTTAAGAACATCCATTCCCTTCTCACTCATGTGACCAAGCCTACAAAGCCACATCTTTGCAACAGAAGTGGAATTAGTAATACAAGTAGATAGATAAAGAGTACCTACTTTCTTACCACATGCTAATTCAAGTGCACCCTTGGAAACATTCCAAGAGTCTATTGTGAGAGTTACTGTGCATCTCTCATCACCCAAATTTCCTATAGAAATTAGCTACATCTCTAGGACTGGGACCTGCATGACCTCCTTCAACACCCATGTGTTGCCCGTCTGCAATTCCAGCCACAATTCCCCTTTGCTAATACTTTGACAAGGCTCACCAACCCCTAAATAAATCTTTCCAAAGTCTCCATGGACCTTAACATGGAAAAATACTCTATTTGGGGCTGCATGGAAAGAGGCAACATAATCTATAAACCAAGATTCTACTTTATCCAAGGAACATATAAGAGAAACCAGTGCAACAATCCATGTAACAATACCTACTTCTTTATTTCCTTCTTGCTGATCTACTACCAACCAACAATCTTTCTTTACCTGCTCTTTCTTTCCATAACACCGTAATTGATCATTCTTGCTTTTAAATTCCTCCATTCTTAGTGTACTTTCTTCTACCATTGTTATACTCCCACTCAATCAGAAACCCCTGAGAGTGACCTATAATCAAACACAAACCTGTTCCCTGCAACCTTAGCTCTGATACCACTTTGTCAGGATCTAGAACATAAAGCTTTGATACCACTTGTTAGGACCCAGGAGCACAATTGATTACCAAGCAACTAAACACAGAATTAAACCAGAAGTAATAACTAACTAGAAATTAAAAACAACACAGAATATGAGAGACAATACCCAATTGTATTAATACTCATCCAGAAAGAAAATACAATAAAAAAGTGCCACAGTATTCTTCCCACACCTCTAGGGCTTCCCACACCTCTAGGGCATACAATTATTTTCCCTCAAGAGCTCACTCTCTCAATTACGGTCCCAACAATCAACTCAAACATAGAGTTGTTGTTCACTTCTAACCAGTCAGTAACAATACTTCTAGTACATCGAGTACACAACGTACTCCAAGTAGATCTCACCTGATCTTGCTCCCTGTTGTGTTGCTGATCTCCTTTGATCTTTCTACCCCACAGATCTCCTTTGACCTTGCACACACACACACCTGCAGATCAACCTGATCTTACATACTCAAAAGAACCCTTGTCCTTGCCTCACCAAGTCCTTATGATTCTCCATACCAGCACCCCTATGGATCTTCTACCAAATCTTGCTCTCCCGTAGATCTACCTGATCATACACACTTGGCACTATGGCACTATGAGGAGCCAACCTTGCTCTCTTCCCTCTGAAGGAGCTAATTCTTGCTCTTTATCTAGCACACTTTAAAATACAGACCATGAGTCTATTATATATATCCCATGCCAAACAATAATTAGAAACATAGCTCAAGACTAAAATTAGTCTTTAACATGCAAACAACTAGTTCGTTAACAAACTATCTATGAAACTCACAATTTGGAATTGCACAGGCAACCGTCATTAGTCCCTATCTGTCTGGGGATGACCGATGTCGGCTGATCCCTGACCAATATTAGAAGCTTCCTATCTACACCTGACCGACGTCAGTTGGCCTGACCGACACTAGTGACTGTGACACTTAACAACCTCCATGTTTGCATTCGGGTGAAGCTTTTAGCTCCACAACCTAACATATCTCACAAAAAGTGGGATGTCACATGTATGCTCTTCCATTTGTCCCCTTTAGGGAACCCTTGGAAAAAAAAAGTGCCATTATTATTGCAAATAGCCTAGTCCAAGGATTAGAAAGAAAGTCATCTAAAACACTCCCCAAAAACTCATCAAAGTATGGGTAATCTTGAAAATGACCCCAAAGTCTTTCTATTTTATGTTTTATTTATTTTTATACAAACTTGGCTTATGAGGGGGACTTCATCACCTCTCGTGAGTTATTTATAGAAGCTTTGACCTAGGGTTTCATCTCCTTACATTGACTTCAATTACTCCTTTGGAGTTGCACATGAGGTGTAGTGGCACTTTGGACATCGTACTACACTAAGCGAATAATAGGATGTAGTGGTTGAAAAAAGACTAGACATTTTTGATAGGTACCCCTAGAACAACAAACATGCTCTGGTACCAATTGATGGGGAATCCAAGAACAAACACACCTGTTCTGATCCCACTTGTTAGGATCTTGCTCCTTAGAAAGAGCACAATATGATTACCAAATATAAGCAATTAAACATGCGGAAATATCCAGAAGTACAAGTAACTAGAATTCACACATAGCACAAAATATGAGAGACAATATACACTCTTATATATTAATACTTGTACAGAAAATAATACAATAAAGAGCTGCCACACTCTTCCACCTTACAGAGGCTTCCCACACTTCAAGTGTACAATAATTCTTCTTCAAAACACTCTCCTACCAAAAACGGTCCCAACACACAACTCACACACAGAATTGGTGTTCACCTCTCCAACTAGTCAGTAATAACCCTACCAGTATACCAAGCACTCTACAGTACTTTAAGTTGATCTCCCATGAACTTGCAACCTACAATTCAATAGACCATACTCACAATGGAAGGATCTTCCTTGGCTTCCTTTCTAGCTCATAATGGAACTAAGAGGAACACACACTTTGTTCTCTTCACTAGCACACTTTACAATACATGCCAATGGGTCTATAAATAGATCCCAAACTTAAAACAATAATTTAGAATTCTATTTTACTAATAATAGACACACAACTCAAGACTCGAAATAGAATTTACATGCAAACACTCCGTTCACTAAACTAACTATTCATGCAATGAACAGTTCTGGAACACACAGGCAACCGACGCTGGTCTCTGCTTGCCTGGTGCTGCCGACATCAGCTGACTCCCTGCCGATGCTGATTGCCTTCTGCACTGATCATGACCGACGTCGGTCATACTACCGATGCCGGTACTTTTGGGTCTTCAGCAACCTCCTTTTCTTTGTCTGCAACAAGTTGAAGCTTTTAGCTCCACAACCTAACAATCTCCCACTTGGAGATAAATAGATGTAATTGTACCTATACCTGTACACCATCTAGTTTGTTCCCTTGGCTTTGTATCCCTCTTCAAGATTACCCATGAAGACCAACCACCACAAATCCTATGGTGCACAACTTGTCATCCAAATTACCTACCACATCCGCATCTACAAACCATGTAGAAAATAACTTGACCCTGCATAACATGTGCACCTGCTGCTGGTCCCTCTAAGAATCCACTAAACTGCCCTCTAATGCTTCTTTTCTGGATTGGCTCCAAACTTGTGACAACTCCCACTGCTTGGGAAAACTCAGGCTAGTACATACCATGCACTTAACCTCATTATGTGAATCAAGACACTATTCTGTGAACTATCCAACCATCGGCGTGCTAACCGATCTCACACAATCATCCTGAAACAAAGTCAACATATGACCTTCCATGTCCCTAGAACACACTCATGCCAAAGAATCTTGCTGCTCCTAGATTCTCCATGACACACCCCTAAACTAGCTTTACCTTTAGTTCAACAATACCTGTATATGTAACCTTGCAACAAGCACATCATACAGTAATAGGATAATGTAGCTAATATTATCCAACCTGGTAAAGAGAAACACAATGATCAAACCTCTATTGTCCTGTAGATTATTCAAGACCATATACCCTGGCCTACTGTCTCACGTATCCATTTTCGCTCTTCTTTATCCTGAACATCCATTCGTCTCTTAGTGCTTCCTTCCAGCTGGCAACTCCACCCAAAACTCTCGTTTGGTTCTTCTCCAAGGAATCACATCCTCATCCATGCCAAGCTCCCACTATTTCCTGGATCTACCTGTTCTGCTTCTTTAAAAACTTCCTAGTTCTTTACCATTAGTGAGCAATAAGTAGTGTAAAGAATGGAAATGATGAATTTAAGGCTTACTTACCCTTTAAGTCCTCCATATGGGCACTTGAGACTCCTTGACAGCTTGCTGTCCACCCAAAATCTGTCTCAGTGATCGATGCCGGTCACATCTCAGTCTGCACCTGACTGACGTCGATTCTATGCAATTGCCTCATCACCGACGTCAGTTCCCCCCTGAATGATGCCGGTGTTTATCTACCCTGAGTCACCGACATCGGGCTGCACATAGCCGATGTCGGTCCCTGTCTGGACGCCGACGTTAGTTTTCTAACCAATGTCGTTCTCTGTGTTTCTCTTGTGAGAACTGACTTTTTCCCATGAGCTCCTTTTAGATCAAACCCTTATCCAAATCACCCTTGCTCTGCTCAGAATTCTTCTGCCCCTTGTGCTAAACTCTATCCATCACCTTCTCCTTGAAAACCAAGGCTTTCCTGCTCTTGTCATGAACATCAGATTCCTTAAGAAACGTTACCTTCATCTTCTGCATACAGAAACCTCGATCTATGCTCTTCAAATCCGAAAGCATACCCTTTGACTCAAGAACATGCATCTCCTTCTTACTCATGTGACCAAGCCTACAAAGCCACATCTTCGCAACATAAGAAGAATCAATAATATAAGCAAATAGATAAAGAGTACCTGCTTTCTTACCACCCGCTAATTCAAGTGCATCCGCTATGAGAGTTCTTGTGCATCTCTCATCACCCAACTTTCCTAAAGCAATTAGCCGCATCTCCAAGACTGGGACCTACATGACCTCCTTTAACACCCATGTGTTACTTGTCTACAATTTTAGCTTCACTTTCCCTTTGCCAACCATCTGACAAGGCTTTCCATCCCCTAAACAAATTTCTCCAAAGTCTCCCTGGACATACTCATGAAAAAATTCCCTATTTGGGGATGCATGAAAAAAGGCACCAGAATCTAAAACCCAAGATTCTACTTTATCCAAAGAACATACCAGAGCATCTTGTGCAACAAACTCTACAACATCTGCTTCTTCTTCTTCATGTCCTTCATGCTGATCTGCTACCAACCAACAATCTTCTTTTCTCTACTCTTTCTTTCCACATTTCCAGCAGGTTATTCTGCCATACCTAGACTTGGACCTCCTGCCATTAAACTTCTCCATTCTTAGCTTATTGTCTTTTGCCATTGCTCTACTCCCACTCTAACAAAAATCCCTCTGAGTAACCTGTAATCAAAACACACTAACCAGATCTGAACCACCCTGTTAGTATCCCAACCAAAAGCTCTGATATTAATTGATAGGTACCCCTAGAACAATAAACATGCTCTGGTACCAATTGATGGGGAATCCAAGAATAACCACACCTATTCTGATCCCACTTGTTAGGATCTTGCTCCTCAGAAAGAGCACAATATGATTACAAAATATAAGTAATTAAACATGCAAAAATATCCAGAAGTACAAGTAACTAGAATTCACACATAGCACAGAATATGAGAGACAATATACACTCTTATATATTAATACTTGTACAGAAAAGAATACAATAAAGAGCCGCCACACTCTTCCACCTTACAGAGGCTTCCCACACCTCAAGTGTACATTAATTCTTCTTCAAAACACTCTCCTACCAAAAAAAGTTCCAACACACAACTCACACACAGAATTGGTGTTCACCTCTCTAACCAGTCAGTAATAACCCTGCCAATACACCAAGCACTCTATAATACTTCAAGTTGATCTCCCATGAACTTGTAACCTGCAATTCAACAGACCATACTCACAATGGAAGGATCTTCTTTGCCTTCCTTTCTAGCTCATAATGGAACTAGGAGGAACACACACTTTGTTCTCTTCACTAGCACACTTTACAATACATGCCAATGGGTCTATAAATAGATCCCAAACTTAAAACAATAACTTAGACTTCTATTTTACTAATAATAGACACACAACTCAAGACTCAAAATAGCTTTTACATGCAAACACTCCGTTCACTAAACTAACTATTCGTGCAATGAACAGTTCTAGAACACACAGGCGACTAATGTCGGTCTCTGCTTGCCTGGTGCTGCCGACATCGGCCAACTCCCTGCCGACGCCGGTTGCTTTTTGCACTGATCATGACCGACGTTGGCAGCAACCTCCTTTTCTTTGTCTGTAACAAGTTGAAGCTTTTAGCTCCACAACCTAACAATTTTTGTAATAAGCAAAGTGATATGGACCCAATATCCATGCTTTTCTTTTACATTGTTTGGTTTGAAAGTCATTATGCAATTGATTCCCCTAGAATGTTCAAAAACTTATAGATCTTAGACAAAGCTCCTCTTGTTATAGAAGTATTATTGTTGTAAGGTACATCTCAAGGTCCATGTCATAGTACTATCATTTGAGAGAAGTGGGGGTGTAAAAACCCTACTATATAATGCACATTTACTTTTTGATGCACACTTAAAATCTTCTCAAATGATGTATATAGACAGATTCCAATAATACTAAGCAACCTTGTCAGTTTAGAGTCTAATAGCGATTAATCAGTTGAGTTTTATTCTAAATTAAAGTATTTTTTGAAGTCAAAACTTGGTATTAAAAAATAATACAAACTAAAACACATGGTCCTCATTTTTATTTGAATAAAGAGGCGTTATGCTACCCATTTGAAATCATCAATTTGCCTTGTTCAAAAGTCCATAAAAAATAAGGGAGTCATATCATCCACTTTGGTGTAGTTATGCTACCTAATTGAGTCTAGACCTTTGCCAAAGTTGTTTAAGTCCTTCATTTATAATATAAATTCAAAATTTCACCTTTATAATTTTATAAGGTTTATGAGTTAAATGGGTTTGCCATTTTCACTAAACTTGAGGAAACGTAAGTTCAATTTCTCATTTGGCTTGAAGGTCATTTTAGACTCAAGATCTTTATCACCACTTCATAGACTTAATCCATTTTATTCTAAACACTTTCACTTTGAGTCTATGTACCACAACATTTTGAGTCAAGAAAAGTAGTGTTATGCTATCAAAATTATGGGAAACTATCTTTGCCTTAGAGAGTTTTTGAAACAAACATTTAGCCATAGTTTTTGGGTAGTGTAGCACTGTTACGCTACCCAAAACATTTTAAATATTGTTTCATAGACCCTATTGCATAGAGTTCAAATTTGTTGCTACATTTTTAGACCAATCTGAGTGTACTTTTATGATCCTTTGTCTTGCACAGTTATACCTTTCACTTTTGTCTAGTTTATTTGTCAAAAGAACTAAGTTTTATACCATTATTTGTGATAAAATAAACTATCTCTAAAGTGCCTTTTATTTCATACCTTATACCTATTTGATAAATTTCATATCCAAGGATGAAATTCCTAGTATTTGTTAGAAGTGTTTCAAATCTATTAGATTAAAACTTTCATCTATTTCAAAGTCTAGATTTTGACATCATTTAGCCAAAAGTCCTAACACATGCCTTATTTGAGCCTATGTTTTGACTCTATGTTAGGCCAAAAGACCTAAAAACTTTTAAATTCCTAGATTAGACTAATTTGAAAAAATTTTACCTTAGATTTTTCCATTTAAATTGTTGGTCCATTTACTTGCTTATTTTTATATGAACAGTGAAACGTTAGATACTTCATGCTAGCTTGTTTCCTCATAAATTTTTTCATAAACGTTTTGATCCTTTTGATGAATCTAGACCAAGTTGGAACATCATCTATTTTAGATATTATTCTTTTTAGAGTTTTTAAAACTCTTTGAAATTTTATCGTAAAGCATTGACTATGGATCCCAACATGTATTCCTACACTCATAGTGGACTTATGTACAATCCAAGGATTAGTAATGTAGTTGCATAGGAAGAAATGGTGCAAGACCCCTACGTGAATATTTGCTTATGATATGGATTTGTATCCCTCTTATAATACTCAATTGGGGGTAAAAAGATAAGATCCATTGGCTAATTATTTGGTTAATACACCACCTTATTCAGAATAACACCAATAATAAACCACATAATACCTAGCTACAATACCCACAACTGATGAGCTAGTTCTCCAAAAATCATATTCTACTAATATGGCTTCCACATATGATCCATTTTTGTTTGAGCAACATTTTTTAGAGAACAAAGATGAGATTTTGGTTAGAGCCATAGAGGTAGGGGCCAAATTTCCACCAGACTTCCCTCATAAAAATTTACCAAGCCTAGTGAGAGTGCCCTAAAACATAATTTATAATCAAAAATATTCTTCTAAAAATCCTTTGGATTTAGTCTAAACAACATATTATGACCCTAATCTACCTAATAGAGGGAGAAAGATCATGGAAGACCACTTTAACCAAATGCAGATAGCATATCAAACCTACTTGAATCTAGCACATAATTTCAATTAGATGATCATGGTGAGTAAGCCTCTTATTGACCTAATTCCTTCAACAAGAGTTTTGATAGAGTTAACTTGTCAAGATAATAAGAGTTTAGACCCATTGATGAAAAAAAATTTGATAAACAACTTGTTGTTTATGCCCATTATTGAAGAAGTGTCTTCTACTTCTACATAGAGTAATAAGCAAAATATAGTATACAATGTGAAAAAAACATCTAATCCTAATAAGAGTGGTACTATCACACAAAAAACTAGCCAACAACATGTTCTTTTAGTTAATACCATGAGTGGATCATCATACCAGGGAGTAGGAGTTTCTACATCCCAACCTGAATCGGCTACTTTCTCAAGTGTATAACCTACAAGATTAGGTAGTCAAACAATAGCCAATGTCATACCTCAACGATAGAATGTGATGAATCCTACTCCTCAACAAGTAATGAGTAGTATTAAATAATAATAGGCACAATATAGTGTACCAATGCAATAGAGAAAAAATACATTGCCACCTCAATCAAGGTTAACTAATGTTCCAGCTCACCAGGTAATGACAAACATACCTCTTCAGTTGTAGACTAATATGTCAATCCAAAACCAAGCAATGACTAGTCAACAATGTGAAAATATTGGTTAATGATATATGCCAAATATGTAACCTATTTTCACTTCCCCATAGGGATATGTGCAACAAGGAGGCTCCCATATTTCTCAAGTACCTACTAGATAACCATTAGTTCAAAATGTGCCATAAATTCAGAGACAAGGTCTTAGTCTACAAGTTTCCACTCAATAGCAAGGTTTGATTAGTTGGCAACATGCCCATTTTTAACCATAACAAGCACAATATATTTATATCTCTCCATCCCAACTACAAAATCCTCCTGGTCAAACCTTCATCACCAACCCAAACCAGAACATTGCATAACCAAATGTGCAATTTCAAGTACATCCTAATCCATGTATTCATATTCTTGATCCATTTCCTAACCAAACAAATATACCACAACAAATATCTCCATCATACCCTAGTCAAAGTGTCTTACTTGTGACCTCCCAACCATCTACCCAAACCAATATTGTCACTCAAACTAATGTTCCTTCCAATTCCTATCCTAAGAATTACAATAGATGAAGGATGTAATTGCTGCCATTCAGGCTGGGAAATAATGTAAAAAGTTTAAGTAGGTTGACATGTGTTCTTATCCATTCAACATGGAGTATTTGTAGATACCATTTCCTCTAGGATATGAACCATTGAAATTTGACCAATACAAAGGGAAAGGTGACCCTAAGGCTCATTTGATCGAGTTCTTTATTGCATGTCAACCAGTAGAATATAGTGACATACCTTTTGCTATTATTTCCAAGGAGCTTGGCTGGACAAGCCTTGGAGTGGTTTTTAAAGTTTCCCAAAAATTTAGTAATAGATTTTGATGATCTTTTTGATAAGTTTGTACAACACTTTTCCTATAATCTTGAACATGAGATTTCATTAGTGGATTTAACACAATAAAATCAAAAAGTTGGTGAGAGTTTTGTAAGTTATCTACAATGATGAAGATCCCTTGCAAGCTGTTTCACCCATAGTTTACTAGATAAACAATTAGCCATTGCGTTTATTAAAAATTTGCATAGTGAGATAGCTTATCATCTAGAACTAAAATGTGTACATACTTTCAAAGAGATCATTGATAAAGGTTTGTTGATCGAGCAAGTGCTCATCAATAAAGGAGTCATCAAGCTTGATTTAACTAATTAAAATCAAGGTACCAATTAGGGAAATGGCCAAAATCAACATCCCATTCAAGTGCAAGCATCACAACTGGCACAAGATAATAACTAAAAAATATTAAAGCAATTCAATTGCAACAAGAATGTTGTGGGAAATGGAGTAACTAAATCACATCATGTCCAAATAGTGTAAACATCATCCACACCACCTTGTTAGATTAATCCTACTCAACAACCTCTCCAACCAATGTTGTAATCATAATAACCAAGACCTATGCAACAAATAAAACAACTTTTACCATTAGAGACCCCTCCTCTAAGGAGAACTATGCTTATGTGTCATATCTTTACTGAACTAAGAGAGCCTATTGAATCTATATTTTGTAAACTTGTCACTATTAATCTGATTGGTTGGCCTACACCAAAGCATTATCTTCAAGGCATTCCTTATCTTGATTGGTACCATGAAAATAAATTTTGTGAATATCATCATGTCAACATGCATAATCTATGAATATGTGTCCAAATCAAGCATTTAATTGAGAATATGTTAGAGAATGGGGAGATAACATTGGATAATGATGCTTCCACTTCAAATCAAACTCTTAGTATTTATCAAAACCCCTTTCCCTAACATAACAATCAATAGCAATAGAATAATCAACAATACTAAAAATAACGGTTAGTGTCGTTGTAAAATCAATATTATCAAAATCAAAGGCTAAACTAGTAGAATCAACAAAATCAATAGTAAAACCCATAATGATAGAATAATGGATAAAACCCAGGTTAGAATGGTAATAACCAACAAACCTACCATGTAGTTACACATGACTAAAATAGGGTTGTAGGGCATATTGTAGGGAGTATTGTTAATACCATCTCCATTAATCCTAGACCAAGCACTAATCAACCTAGACCATTACTAATCAACAACATTCAGCCAAATTACATCATAATCCTTCTTTGACTTGAGAGTACATATAGGAAAACCAACAAACTAGGACTTCCCCTTTTAGACCTTATATCGACAACTCATCCTTGCCACGTGACCACATACGAGTGCAGTAGCAACTGAGACTTGTCTTATCTGGTCCCACACCATTCCCAACATTTGTTAGCAATAATGGTCTAGTATTTAATCCTGATTGTGCAATCACAACTTAGAGATCAAAGATTACTATCCTAGGCCCACAATCATCTACCACTTTACCTATCATCCAACCAACTATTTAACCTCAAAATAATCCATTCAATATTGACCAAGATAAGAAGTTTGATATTATGGAACAATTGTAAAAGACACTAGCATAAATTTATATTTTATATTTGTTATGAATGTTATTAATCCACAGTAACATCTTGAATGAGTTTTTAACCCAATCCACTATTGCTAGTGACATATCCCCTGATAAATTTTGAGCTTTGGTTGGACACCTAGCTCTAGCCTAATAAGTCACATTCAACCAAAGTGATATGTCTTCCCTTGGCCCGCTCCATAATAACCCATTATACATAGAAGTTTATATAAAATGGGAAAAAGTGAAATGTGTCCTTATAGACAATGGATCAGGCCTCAACATAGTGTCTTTAAAGCTCATCAAGCTTCTTGAGTACACAATGGCAAATCTCTAGCCAAAAATAATAACCATCAAAGCCTATGATAATCAAGAAAGAGAATCACAAGGCACCATTAGCTTGCCATTTATCATTGGGCCTTTGACCCATGATACACTTTACCATGTGCTTGATCTTGAGTTGTCATACAATATGCTTCTAGGTAGGCCTTGGTTACATGAGATTCATGTAGTCCCATCAACACTTCACCAATGTCTCAAGTTTCCCCACTCAGGGATGGAAGTGACTATTCCAAGAGATTTACACCCATATGAACATTGCAAACATCTTGAAGCCAAATTCCAAAGCTAAAATTATCAGTATGACATGAATCCAAGTTCCAAATAGGATAAAGGAAAGGCCATATTTATTGATCCTTCACCGGATAATTGCATAGATCTTAATACCTTGGATTCCCTTTCCCACATGCCACCTCTTGAAGCTTATAATCATTTCACCATTTTAGATAATAGACCAAAAGAGTATTTAACCCATGATACATTTCATATTAGCAATCTTCTTCAGAATCTAAAAACCTTTAGGTGACCTAACGTCACTCCACATATGCATTGGCAATGAAAGAACAATGATAAGGGACTTGCAACATTTGTACTGACATTTAGCCTAGAACTTGACCCTCTTGAAGGGGATGAATCATGGTTATACAATGATGACCAAGATAATTTTTATAAAAGTGCAAAGTATCTTATTCCCAATAGGATCATGGAGCATCAAAATTATGAAAGAAGAGGCCTTAGATTGAATTAACAAGGAACCATCGAGTCAATTTCCATGACTAAATATGAAAGACCTTATGGACATAGATTTAAATCACTTAGGGGTGACCCCACATATCTTATTCAAACTCCATCACCAATGACTAGTGATGATGATGCTGATAGTGAAGCAAAGTCTGATCATAGCCTCACCTTTGATGACCTAGCTGAAACCAACCTATTTGATAACAATGCCATTTGTACCCTTACCCTGGTCATTCATCATAACCCATTTCCATTATATTATCCCCAACTGATAGATTGGGACCAATAAGAATCCAATCTACTAATTGATGAGTTCCAAAATGATGAGGTATTCTATGACTTCTTAGGCATTAGAGATAATGTCTATTGAGAGATCATAAGTTAGGATTCTCAATTACATTAGATCCTAAAGCCTATTTTGGAGAATAGGTGAACACCCTTAGCCAAAAATAAATAAGTAAAACATTGAGGTCCTAAAGTGAAAACCTCTTTGAGGTGCTTTCTAACCAGGGAAAAAGTAAAGATAAAGGCTAGTCTAGTGGTAAAAAATTGTTTCAGGTGCCATTAGATGGGGATGTTCATTCTTCTTTGAATTTAGACTAGGAGATGATTAACGAAGAACTTTATTATTGATTCAAGTTCATTTTTGCACCACAATAAGTATTTGATTAAATTTATCAATAATTTTTGACTATTTTTGTCACATGGCCAGATCTCCTATTAGGGGACTCAGATTCATCATGCCTAAGAGAAGTTAAAGAGCAAGTCCTAATAGAGGACCCTAACATAGTCAAATATTTCAAGTCATTGCCTACTATCTTAGATTATGGTTTAACCCTCCTAGTTGAAGATAAAATAGACATAAACATCATGACTCCATTGGACTTGAAATGGATAAAATTAGGTACATCCCTCACTGAGGAGGAACACAAATTCTTTACAGCTCTGTTGAGAGAATTTGTAGACATCTTTGCATGGGCCTATTCTGACATGCCAGGTTTGGACCCCACCTTGGTTATGCACCACCTTATGGTCAATCTTGATGTCAAACCCATAAAATAAAAGCTACTTAAGATGCATCCTTGAATTGTTGTATTGGTAAAGAAAGAGTTGGAAAAAATCTTAAAAACTGGATGTATCCTATCAATTGACTACTCAGAATGGATCTCTAATGTGGTACTATTAGTAAAAAAATTAAAGGGATAAAAATCTATACTGATTTTTGAGACATCAACAAAGCTTTTCTAAATATGATTTTCCATTTCCTAATATTGACATGATTATCAACTCCATGACAGGTTATGAAATGTTTTCACTCATGGATGGCTTTTAAAGATACAACCAGATCAGAATAACACCAAAAGACCAACATAAAATAGATTTCACCACTCCATGGGGAACATTTTGTTATTAGGTAATTCCATTTGGCCTTAAGAATGCTATATCTACATATCAAAGGGCCATGACTATCATATTCTATGATATGATGCATGATATTGTTGAATATTATGTTGATGACATATTAAGAAATTCCAAAATGAGGGCTGACTATCTAGCAGTGTTACATAATATATTTCAAAGATTATGAGAGTAAAAAGTCATAATCAATCCAAATAAATGTGTGTTTGGTGTAACCTCAGGCAAATTACTTGGCTTCATCATGTATTGCAGAGGTATTGAAGTTGATCCAACTAAAGTCTATGCTATAAATGAGATGTCACCACCAACCAATTTGAAGTAACTCTATAGTTTATAGGGTAAGATCCAATCAATCTGATAATTCATCTCTTAGTTATTAGACAAGTGTCATCCATTTACACATATTTTGAATAAGGGAGTTACATTTCACTAGGATGATCACTATGAAACAAATTTTTAATAACTCAAAGACTATCTTATTAATCTACTTATTTTATTACCTCATATGCTAGGAAAGCCATTCTTATTATACCTATTAGATATCAATAATTCTCTAGGGGAAATGTTGCCTCAACATGATGACAATGGAAAAGAGCATGTCGTATACTACCTAAGTTGTACCTTGGTCACATATGAACATAACTATGCACCTATTAAAAAAGATTGTTTGGCCATGGTCTTCATAGCTCATAAACTATTCCATTACATGTTGACTAATAAGACCATGGTCATTTCAAAAGTAGATCTGCTCAAGTATCTACCATCTAAAACAAAATTTCAAGGTAGAATGGCTAAATAAATCATGCTTCTCAGTGAGTTTGACATAGATTATGCCAATCAGAAGGCAATTAAGGGATAAGTTCTTGCAGATCAACTTACTGAAGCACCTCTCATAGACATACATCCACTCACATTTTAATTTATTGATGAATCCATAATGGCCATCATTGACACACCCCTTGAGAAGTAGCCCTAGAATATGTATTTTTATGGTTCATTTAATGTACATGAATCAAGGGTAGGCCTATTGTTTATTACACCATAGGGGGATCTAATCCCTAAATCATTCAAAATTAGATTTCCTTATAAAAATAACATGGATAAGTATGAAGTACTTGTTACAATACTTTGACAAGTAGTGCATTGGAACATATCTCATCTCCAATTTTATGGTGATTCTCAGTTAATCATCAATCAGGTCATAGATCATTTTCAGACCAAAGATGACAAACTAGTTCCATATAAAACCATGGTCAACACTCTTAAGCAATAAATTTATAACATTTAGTTTGAGCACATACCAAGGGATAGTAATATAATTGTAAATGTCATGGATACTATTGGCTCTCTGATTTAAAAAATAGATAAAGCTAGAGAGTATCAGTTTGTCATCAAGAATTTATCATCACTAGCTCATGTACCTTTAACCATTGTAATGGTTTGTGATATTGTTGGTCCTAATTCTATCTAGTACTTAGACACTTAAAACTACCTTCATGACCAATTTTTATGACCTAACCTATCAAAAAAATAAACCAAATCCTTTATTCATCATTCCACTAATTATAATTTACTAGGATCCACCCTTTATCATAATAGTTTTGATGGAACTCTGCTTTGTTGTTTAACTTTGACAAAGTCTACACTAGCATTAAGATAAGTTAACAAAGGGGTATGTGGAGCTCATTTTAGTGGGGCGGTCCTATCCAAAAATATCTTGCATACTTATTATTATTGGTCCATAATAGATGTAGATATAGCTACATATGTAAAGAAGTGTAACAAATGTCAATGTCATGTTAATATGATTCATGCCCCAACCCAAACTTTGAAATCGATTTTGAGAACATGGATATTTGCTACATGGGGACTTGAACTCATTTTAAAGATCAACCCCACTTCATCTGATGGCCATAAACATATCCTTACTGCCACCAAGTATTTCACTAAGTGGGTTGAAGCTATACCCCTCACGTGACTAGAAAACAAATTTCCAAATTCATCTTCAACCATCTCATTGTCACTATGGTATCCACTCCAACATTATATCTGATAATGGAGCATTATTCAAGAACAAGGATATAAACCAACTATGTACTAAATATAACATCACACAATATTTTTTCTACATCATATTACCCTCAAGGTAATGGCCAAGCTGAAGCATCGAACAAAACTATTGTCAATATTCTCAAAAAGATTATCAATGATGTTGGTCATGATTGGCACCTACAGATATTCCCTATCCTTTGGGAATACCATACCAATC
Organism: Torreya grandis; assembly: GCA_037957365.1. Classification (NCBI taxonomy): domain Eukaryota; kingdom Viridiplantae; phylum Streptophyta; class Pinopsida; order Cupressales; family Taxaceae; genus Torreya; species Torreya grandis. Next base: position 278,693 of record JARHVA010000772.1, on the reverse strand, counting down.
ATCATACCCCCATATGATCTACTCCATACTTGTTTATGGTACTAAATCCATCCTTCCCATTGAGGTCGAATTGCCTTCACTGTGTAACTCTTTCAAGCATGTCCTGGATGATCATGACTATCGAGTAGCTTGCCTGTAAGAGCTAGACCTACTTGATTAGAAATTCATAGCTACACTCAAAAATCTCCAAGCATATCAAAACTGACTCAAAATCCACTATAATTGGCATGTTAAGTATAGAACATTTAAACTTGATCTTGTTCTTAAAGAAAACTAAAAGAATACCATAGCTAAGCAAAAGCATAAAGGAAAATTCAAACCAAATTGGATAGGGCCTTTCATCATTATTGTAGATTATGGATTAGGAGCATATAGGCTTGCCACACTAGATGGAGATGAACTTCTTGAGCTGATAAATATTATTCACCTCAAACAATACTATGCTTGAGTGCTAAGGCATATTATTTGTAAGGACCATTTTAGTTATGCCATTTTGTCACTATTCTTCTTTGTACAAATAGCATTCTTAACCATTCTATTAGTTGTATCCATTTTACCATTATGTTCTATCAACACAATGTGTTCTAAATCCTAACCTATTTGACCTTGGTTTTTTACCATTTGTTATGCATTTTTAACATCAAGAAATCTGATCAATTTCATCAGATGGTTCAATTACTTCAGACAAAGATCATATTTTGGAGTAGTATGATAGAAGTTTTAGTAGTTACATCCTTCATTTTTTATTCCTTTCTTATCATTGATCTTGTTACTAATTATAATCACCTTTGGGAAAATTAGTACCATTGATCTATGGCATTATGTCCTAGTTATAACCACCTCTGGGCAAACTAGGGGAAATATTTGTTTATTAAGCCTTGACATACCAACTTACCACTTCCTATGCCATGTTATGAATTTTTACCAACTATGCTTATTTTGTTTGAATTGATTGCTACACTAGTAAAATTCCTCCACTGTAGGGTGGAACTACACTAACTTGAGGTCCTACTTTGGGGTTATGTAGGAAACAATCGATACTTGTTGAGGTCAGCTTAGTCACCCTTTCTACCATGCTCTCACTATTTTATGAGTAGCCTAAGTGTGAATGCTCTCGTCATTTTAAAAGCAACCTAAGTGTGAACTCTCTCACCATTTTGTGAGCAACCTTAGTTTAAACACTCTCACCATTTTATGAGCTTGAACCATTTAGTGTCTTGTCATTCTTGATCGAGTTGAGATTCTTAAAAAAATTCCAAAAACATTTAAAAAATTGTTAGAAAAGAACAAAAACATTGACCATTTCTTTGCCTTAAGGATTATGGGAACCCTTACTAAGTTACAAGCAAATTACTTGTCACTTAGTTTCCCCATCTTTTTTGGCCTTTTCTCTCATGCACTTGACATTTTACAAGACCATTCATCTTCTTCTATCACATCCATTATGTTTTTTTCCTTAGTTATCATATTCTTCCCATTCCCTAGGAGAACTACATTTGGCCTAAACTTTTTTATTGGATATTACATCCATGGAACTATGTAGGCAACATCCACTTGCCTAGTGCATATGGAGATAGCTCAACCACCCCCTTCCTTTTCTTATATTCCCCCATTTTGTTTATTTGTTCAGTTGTCACCTATTTTCTAGGGGAAATATTCATATAGTTTCTATTCCATTATTTGTTTGTTTATTTTTGATTATTTTGTTTGTTTGTCTAGCTATTTGTTTGCTTTCAACACTATTTCCTTGATTTAAGTTATGTGTGTTTATTGGGTGATTCCTTTCCCACACTTACACTTGAATCCATCCATATTCATATGTTTAAATTGTCATCATGGTTTCTATCATTGGTATATTGTTTTATATTGAGTATTGGATTACAGGACTCAATCCTTATGCATATTTTGGCCAAGTCCTCATGATGTTATACCATGATGCCTATCAACACATGCTACAAAAAACTTAAACTTCAAGAAGTCTATTCAGTAATGGTGGCATCTCTTTGGTACCAACATCTTGATTCACTCCCAATCATATCCCAAATAGAGTAATTAACCATGAAATAATTTCAACCTTTATTTATTCATATGAGCATCTCCCTACTAGTAGGTTGTTCCAATTCATCATTAGCCTCTAGGTTAAGTTATCAGCATCATCGATAAAGTGTTTTCCATAGTCGAGGTCCAATGATTATAACCACCTATGGGAAAATCATTACACACTATCTCACTTGTATTTCTCAATGATTATAACCACCTTCAGGTAACTCATTATGTTGTCATCACTTTACTTTCTCTACCTATACAGGGGCATGTTATAATCTTGTTTGTCTATTCTAATAGGGGTAGCTCCATCTTCTCAATGATTATAACCACCTTTGGGTAAATCATTGTGTTATCATACCACATTGCCACTATCAGGGTACAATGCTTATAACCACCTTTGGAAAAACCATTATACATCATCCCACTTACATCCTCAATGTTTTCAACTCTTTTTTCAATATCATTGTGTTTTCACTCCATCATCTTTCCTTTCATTGGTCCCCTCATTTTGCTTCTTTCTTTTTGAGGGACCATTTGCCGACCTACTTGTGCCAACCATTCCCTCAAGGGGGCATCATACAATTAGTTTATCATCATTGAAGTTATAAGCATACAAGACCTTTTCATTATTTGAGAAGACATTACTTTACCTATGGTTTGAAACATCTTCTAAAATAGGGGAAAAATGTAGACACCTAAATCTAGCCACCGATAACGTCTAACCAGGCTTTTGGCTAATTTTCATTTAAAATACACAATTTGGCCTAAAAAAACTAAAGCACATTAAAAGTGTTGAAATTGATATATTCAATTGCCAATTTTGGCCAAGGTATCATTAAATAGGGCAATGCAATTTTTGGGCCAACTAATTTTGATTAGATCATTTCGAGTCAAAATGCCAATTTTGTACCTAGGTGCTCTGGATTGCTCTTTCCTATCAAATCTCTTACACAAGATGCGTGCCTTTGTTATTTGGTGTTGATAACATCCTAAATGGGAATATGGATCTAATGCATCTAAAATTTCCTTCTGATTCTAATCCAGTCAAATTTTAGACCAATAACAAGGCATTTTGATTAATTTGAGTAATTTGTGCACAAAGTGCTTAAACATGCTTAAGAGCTAATTAACCCAAATCAATGCCTAATTAAGAATTCCATAGAAACTTGTTGAATAATTATTTTTTGAAATGAATATTGAATAACTACATCATCAGATGACCTCATTTCTTGGGAAGACATCCCTAGGCCATAAATTTCAAAAATATTAAGATTCATGCCTCTGATGCCTCATCAAAGCCCCCCATGCCTCGTAATTACTCCTCTATCCCAAACATTGATGAGCCTATTTACCAATTTTAATTAAAAAATTGGATGAATCCTTAGCCACACATCTCAATCTTGAGATGGATGATTCAGGTTGATTCTAAACATTCTTAAAAATATATAAATAGGAGGCCTTACCACAACATTTATAAGACATGATTATGCAAAGTTATAATGCATAATTGATTACAAAGTTTCATGAAACTAGTGTTATCATGCCAAATTGATTCCAAGCCAAGCCAAGACACAAACCAAAGGTTACAAAGAGAGATGGAGGTATCCAAGCTTCCATTTCCAAGGACTTCATGAGCACAAAACCAAGAAAATCACTAATACAAAGGCATTTGGAGCATCCAAGGAAGGTGAAGGAATTATTGTGTTTTTTCTTAATTTTTAGTTGTGTTTGTCATTTTTGTTTGTTACTAAGCTCACCCTAGTAACTAGTAAAGAAGGTATTAGCTTAGTGTTTTCTTTGTCAATTTGTTTTATGCATTTTGTCACTAACACCATACTAATCTCCTCTTCTTAGTCAAATTCCTAGTTCACGTTTGTGTGGATTGAGCTTTACACTAGTTGGCCCAAGAGTGTACTAGGATGACTCTAGAGATCTCATTACACATCTTATGCCACTCTTATCATCTTGCACTACACTCTCAAGATATAATCCACATTCATGGCCATAGACTGATCACTTGGCACATATAGTTTACATGGTTACCTCTATAGATATAGAGCTAGTCATTCATATTTAGGTAGGTAGTACACAACATCAATCATAGATCATACTACAAATGTTAATTGATCATGGATTAATTATAATACTTACAATATGACACAAATCTATTATCAAATTATCAAAGTAATATGGTCACCCATTTTATCTTTTTAATAGGATTGTAGGCCTGGTATTAACTCATGTACAACTTTATAGTAGATATTGGATAAACTATAGATGTAGGGTATTATTTAGATTACACCATCACCAGCACTAGCTTCACCAATTCCACAAAATCCATCTACTACTAGAGTTAAACATCTGAAAGGGGACTCAACATCTTCACTACCAAAGAAACCTTTAGTTTGTTGTTGACATGATGACACCATTACGAGTGACATATCTCCAACTACACATAGAGCATAGATCTTATTGACACCTGAGGAGATAGCCACCATGCATACAACATCTACATCATATAATGATACTTATGATGATGATCTTGAGGCATTTGATGATGGTTATGATCTCTTCCTCCATCTCCATCCCTAATGAGCTGCATCCTTGCACCCTTTACCCCCTCCAGCCTAGTTTTTACATCATTGTGTACATATTGATTATTTTAAATTACTTGTACATAGTTTATATTTGCTTTATTATACATATCTTATCTTTAATATCTTTTACATAATTTCCTTATGATTTATTGTACATATCTTATTATCAAAATACCAAAAAACCATATAACATTTCAAAATACAAAAACATTCAAATATTCAAAGACATCAATTTATTTTTGATTGTATGTATTATCCATGCCTTACATTTATACTATATGCTAGAATTATATTTGTTGATCTATGCTATTATTTTTTGATTTATCTACATCACCATGCTTCACTTGATCTTCTTTGAGTGTGTGCAGTGACATCGAGATCCTTTATCACTTCAATCTACCCATTAAGGGGGCATCCTACTTATACATCCAAGACACACATCAATATACATACCCACTGGGGGCATCTTCTACATGACTACACTATCCAAGTTATGTCATTACTACACCACACACTCTAGTTATCATGTTGATTTACATTATTTACTAGCTTACATAGATTACTATATTGACATCTCACTAGTATATACCACTTATGTTTTTATTTGCATATACATAGTCTTATACTACATGTGTTGCATACTTTCACTTATTGATTTGATTATATTTATAGTATTACATGATTGTATATCTTAATTTTAATAACTAGATGTGATTTCATTTCTTAGTTTCTATTTTGTCTCCTATATGCGCCTTAAGACATTTACCAATGTCCTTTCCTTCTATTCTTGTGTGTGCCTTAGGATATTTATCAATGTCCTTTGCCTACACTCTGATATGTGATTGTGGTTTTCACACCAACCTTGATTGTTTCTAGTTGTGTGTATATGTCAAATTTGAACATGCCTTGTATGCTTGCTTTCTACTTTGAATGACATGTGCTCATGTGCCTTGTTTACTTGGCCCCTTGGCCACTCTTGTATGCTTCTTGCTTCTTCCCTTGTATGCTTATTTCTTGATTACTCTTGATTATTTTCAATGCCATGATCTACATCATGTATTATAATGATTTATTAGATGCCATGATGGACATCATGGTCCATCCCTCCATAAAAACTAACAACTAACAACTAACAACTAACAACTTACTAACAACTAACAACTAACAACTAACAACTAATAAATAAAAACTAACAACTAAAAACTAACCAAACTTCCATTTCTAGTTCATTATATTACACATGTTATTAGATTTTTATATCTATCTAGGCATACCCATGTTGATCTGAGAATCTCTCATTACAGACAGTGTTATATATTGAGATATTTTGTTGATTATCATTGCTATATCATGTATCCTTATAGCATAACACATTTGTAGGGATTTTTATTCTAAAATTAGTCATTGTAGGGTCTTCATTCCTACCCTTAGAAGAGGGGTAATAAACATGAATTTTGTCATAGAGATCAGAGCTCCTAACAGTCAAAAAAGCAATTTTCAAAACACCCAGAACAATAATCAGACATCAAACTAAATAAAATAGACCAAGTAGGTAGTGATAATGTTAATAAATTATTAGATTTATCTCAAGACAATAGTTACAAGATTGTACTATAGCACCGAACCCTCTAATGTCTATTTTTGGTACTCCTTTCCAAATAATAGAAAAACCAAACTCTCTAAAAGTAAGCAAAAAAGTAGGTTCAGCTACATTTTACACATTCAAACTAGTTCAAAATTAGTAATTTCTAGTAAAATTTTGCTTAGATAATCCAGATATAGGGGCATCATGCATGACATGATGGATCTTGCTTCTAGTTTCATATAAAATAGTTGGTATACTTCTAGATCAAAATCCATGTTTCAGACACTAGTGATTGAAGGTAATGTGAGTGGCACATTTGTCTTCTTTTATTTTCAATTTTATCATATTACACAAGCATTATTAGTAGTTACATTCATACTCCATCTATAGGTGGTTGGTATCATTTTGGAGTGGCTTTCATATAATCCTAACCTCCACATTTTTGAGTCTCTTCCACATAAGCCTATAGCCTAGTTTTGGAGTGGATTTTATACAGGCCTAATTTTCACCTTTTTTGAGTTGGCCAAGAGTGGCTTAGTTTTCCACACACATTTGGCTATCCATGCCACATTTTTAGATTATAGAGCATTCATGGGAGCCATCTCATATAACACACATTTCATACCAGTATCAATTCATAGCTTCACTTCATGGGGAAATCATGGATCCAAAGGACTAGCTATCCTTTGTATTCTTGAGCCACCTACTTAGAGGGATTAAACACATAGTCCAAACATCGATTAGCACACACATGATCACATAGCTTCACTCAGGTGGTAATGATGGAGCTAAAGGGATAACATTTTAATTCTTGATCCACTTCTAGGGAATTGAGCACTCAGCTCCTTTCATGATATTACTCTTTATACAACATCATCTAGCATTACTCAGCATCACCCAACATCACTCAACATCACATTAGGTTTTGTATTAGTCTATGTACCTAGTGAGGTGTATTCATTCTTTTCTCTTCCTCTCTTTTCTACTCATCTTTGTACATTCTTATTTTAGATATAACATATCTAGTAATAATTTATCCACTCTTTATTTTCTTTTTCATATTTACACTTTACATTGTGCTCTCTATGCATACCCAACATCACACAGATTCATGAACTTCACCCTTGTAGGTAATTTTAGGTACACTTTTTATTTTTCTTTTATCTTAGTATTTTTCTTTGCTATATTAATAGAATAAAGGGGGACAAATGTAGTCATATAAAATGTGAAAATTGGTAACTTGAGTGTGGATAATGACACCCAACCCATAGATCTCTCTTGCTTGCTCTCATGACCCTCATAGGCATCTTTTTACTAATTACCATTCATTTGTGACCTTTCACACCTGAGTTTAGCTTAGCTAGACTACTCTTTCCATGACAAATCTATCCCCCAAGTCCTGTTAGCTCAAGACTATAGCACCCAAATTGGACTATAATGTCAAGCTTGCTAGTGTTCTCTTTCGATACTCCTATCCAAGTGCATTTTTACCTCAAATAGTCAGTACATTATGGTTCTTATCCCTTTTTCTATTAGCCTAATGTGAGCACATTAAAACCATGACCAATATATCCCTATAAAATCCCATTAAAAGTTCATTTGGAAAGGGTTTGAAAATATCACAAAGCAAGCAAGAATACAAGCAAAACTATTTAGGCAATATTCCCTATTCTCTGTATATAGCCAACCAATACTACTACAAGCTTATTAAAATCCTTACATCAGTCTCTAGTCACCTAAATCACACTAATTTTAGCATTTTTCATCTTCATACACATAATTGAATAAAAAACATCAAGTGAGAGAACTACATATGGCTTGATCCCTCTTTAGAGTATTGGTATGTAGGTAGCGTGCCTACACAAGGGGTATGGATACATGTTTAATGCATATTACACACACTAACACCCTTTTTTATCAAATTTTGTGAAAGTTAAAGTGGATTCTAGGGTTTGAAGACTAAATTAGATCTATAAATAATTTTTCAAACATCTGATAGTCAAAATTCTATAAGCAAACTCACACAGACATAGTGAACAAAACCCAAAAATCTCAAATCTCCTAGATAATAGTGGAAAAAGAGTACTATAGCACTGGACCCCAAGTTATCCTATTTTAATGCTCCTATCAAATCAATAAACAAAGGCTAGATCTTGATTTATGATAATGTCCTAGTCCTTCATAGTGAATTTCAGACCCTACAATGGTCATCTCAGTTAGTTTTCAGCTAAGTCTTATTTTCTCTCCTTTGTTAGTATTTTTAGAAAGGTTTAAATTACAATCAATTTATAAAAATAAATATATTAATTATTTCATATTTATTTACTAATTTTATTACTCCACACCCTTAACTAAATTAGGAATAATACACTAATATTTCCAAAATTGTTAAATCATTTATGTTGTATTACAAAATTAACTTAGTGTGTATACTCTCCCCTGTCCCCTTTAGGGAACTTAGGTGACCAAAAACACTTTGTAATTTTATTTTTATCTCTTAATCTAAGCATAGAAGGAATGTCTCTAAGGCAATCCCAAAATTTTGAGTGACTTGGGTGACCCCAGAACAACCTTAAAGTCCTTTTATCTTTACTTTTTTATATCTTGGCTTGTGGATGAGAGTTCATAACCTCCCCAAAAGTTATTTAGGGAAGTTTTGATCCAGGAATTCTTCTCCTAACATTGTTTTAAACTTGATACATGATAGGGTATATAAATCAAGGCATAAATACTATGATTTCTTGGGGGATTAATGGCTAGCCTCTCCAATCATAGTGAAAACTTGAATTAGGTCTAACTAACTAGAGGAATCCACTAAGAAGTATCTAGAAAAAATCACTATGAAAAGGAATAGACCCTTGCATAGTAAGTTAGTCAGTATGAACTCAATTGACATGATTGCATATTTAGTTTTAACCACACTTGGCACCATTTAGACACATAAACTAATAGTTTTAGACTAACCCCACTTGTCTTAGAAATATTGTCAATGTAGGGTGAGTAGCCTAAAATTCCATTTTATTGTACAAACTCTAGAGAGAAGAGGGGGCCTAAAAACCCTAATTTTCATGTGCATCTAAATTTTTGGATTAATAAACATTATTTCCTCTCAAGATCAAGTATATAGATGGAATTTGATAGTACAAAGCTACCTTGTTAGTTTTTAAGATTAGGATGAAACACTTAGGTGTTTTTTTTCCTTTTTACTTGCATTATTTTGAGTCAAAACTATTTGTTTGTCACACCACATAGAAAGATGAGCCATGTTTATACAACTACTTTTTTTCCTAAAGAGGTGTTATGCTATCCATTTGATGCCACACTTTGCCTTAGTCACTCTACAAACCTTTCATGTGTGTGTGTCGCTTATTTGAAAGGGGTATCATTACACTACCCATTTCATTATAAGTATTTTGTGTTAGAGTTAAAAAAAAAAACTATTTGTCATATCTTTTAAGAAAGATAGTTGTTGATGCAGGTTTCATGCACAACATAAATAATGAGGCATATTTTAACATTTTAGGATCTAAATGGAGAAGATCTCAGTTCTAAAGCATGAGTTATAGGTATGTGGTCTAAACAACCTATTGATGGAATGGATGGTAGGGCTTGTAAGTTGTTGATAAGGGTTTTGGATGGAGGTGTGGTCTCTAAAGGGTAGTGAGTCTCTATGTGAATTGGATGGATGGATGGTTGTTAATCTAAAGTGTGTAGGTCTCAAAATAAACTCAAAAAGGGGTGAGAAGGGTAAGGCAAAAAATAAGACTTTGTGGTTTTAGGAATCACTTCATTGGTTGGTTTCTAAATGGATAAGTGATTTTAGAACCTATGCCTGTTGCTAGAAATAATTGAATACACACACTATCAAACATGGCTAAGAAGTCTAAGGAGATACTAATGTAGAAAACTCATGGGACTCAATCAAAGATTTCTCATTTTAGAGAAAATATTGCAAGTTCTTACTCAGGGGATTATGGTTCATCGCATTGAATACTCACTTATGTGATATTAAATGCCCAATGTTCACTTCCTTTATAGTTCACTATATAATTAAAATTTCATTAATTTAAATTAGAAGGGGACTTTTGCATATACTATTAAGAAATATTTTAATCTTTATTTAGCTAAGTATAACAAGTCCTTATATTATCCTCAACAGTTAGGTATTTGGGTTTTATGTTAGGGATTGGTCTCTATAAAAGATCCACAAAAAAAGGCTTGAAAATATATTTCCATTAGACAAAATGTCCATGGAAAAAATCTTGAAGACATATTTCTATTAGACAAAGTGTCCATGGCACAAGTTCTGATATAGACAATTTGATTTGAGGAAATTGTTTTCAGACAAAATGTCTGAAACAAAAACTTTGATAAGAATGAATTGTTTCAGGGAAATCATTTTGGACAAAATGTCTAATGAAATTTCTTCGAGGACCAAATTTGTGTAGAACAAAAGATCTAAAGATAAAAGTTCAAATGAAAATAAGTTCTAAAAACACAAACACTAAAAATTCATTGGATAAAATACCTAAAATATGAAACCCAAAAAGCAAACCTATCAAACAAAATGTCTGAATGAAATGCTCAAACAAAAATCCTAATGAATAAAATCTCAGGACAAATCCTTCTGAATTACTTAAGTCCTAAATGAATATGCATAGTTAAGAACTATCAAAATGCATTAGTGAAGCTAGTCCATAAAATAATTACATGAATACCATGCCAAATTCCCCAAAGCATGAAGGCTAATGTTTTTAAGAATTTGCACAAGCATATAGAAGAGAGGCTCATCAACAAGGTTAAAATTTTAAAGAAAGTGGATCCTCATTTCTTCTATAAGAAAAAGTGGGATGTGGGTATAAAAAATGGTGACTTATAGGGGGACTACTCCTAAGTATTCAAGCACCCAAAATTTGGTTAGCAATCTTTAAATCAATCATGAAGTATGTCATATAATAGTATTGAAATCAAAAACATGAGAGAAACTCCTAAGTAAATTCACACAACATACTTGCCTTCTAATTCCTTGGACCTATGTGTGTCAAACATGTAGTTCATTTAACCCTTGTTGTAATGAGTTTTTCAAAGGATCGATGAAACTGTAGGTTTATTTATAGTATCTATTAAAGATTAAAAATTAAGGAATCTCAAAAATTGCTCTGTTACTAGCCATATATCCATAGCCTCGATAGAGATACCTTTGGATCCTTTTCTTCTCTTTCCTTTATTTTGTTTTAACTATGATGCATGGTACATTGACCTTATTTCATCATGTGAGCCTTTTGATTTTATTTTATTATTTTGAACTCATTGGTTCTTTTATTCTTTTATTTTTATTTTATTATGAGTGGGAAAAAGAAGAGATGGAACCCCAATGAGTTGGTATAGTTATAAAAAAATCATTACTAGAACATCCCTATGAGCCACATCTATACCAAAAATTATTACTTACAACAAGTATTTAATGTAATAAGTTTACTTGTTCTAATGAAATAAGAAAACCTTTTAATTTTTCATAAAGTAATTTGAGAGCAACTTCCACATACTTGATAAAAATATTCAACTGTGACACAATCTCGAGTAATATATGATTACCCACATTAATTCTAGAGACCCAAAAACACACAAAAATATGCCCAATTTATGAACAAGTCCAAACTTTCTAAAAATTCCCCCTTTTCTACAAGTCTTTAAAGCATAAGCTTAGTTATTTTGGATTTTGGCTTGGTTACATTAGAGTAAACTCATTTTAGATTGTTAGATAAAGCCTCAAAACAACTAATCTAGAAAGCAAGAAATCTAATCTAAGAAAGCAGATAATCTAATCTAAGAAAGTAGAAAATCTATTTTACTCCTAATTCTACCCATTCCTTCATCAATAAATAATATCTATAGATGGAACAACCTTCAAGTAGTGATTCAAAAACTATCTATTGACTAGATATGTAAGCTCATTGCCCTACAGGTCCTTTAGGTGAAATGCATTATTTCCCATGATCTTTAAATTCTGATATGGTCCAATCCATAGTGGGGAAAACTTATCATGCTATCCTTTCTTTTCATGGGATTTATCCCAAAGTAGCATTAGATCTAAAATATTCAATGATTTGACCTTTGATCTCTTAATAAACCACCTCTTGACCACATCTTGGTGTTTACTAAATGTTTATAGGGCTTCATTCCTTGAATATTCTATTTCTATTATATCTAGTAATTGAGACTCCATTTGTTCATTTGGATCCATGTTATATTGCATGAACTGATAAGTTGGTAGCTTTAGTGTAATTAGGAAAATTGGCCTACATCCATACACTAGCAAGTAGGGTAAAGTTTTTAGGGCTCGCTTGTATCTTGTCTGATCTACCTAAAGAGCATATTTCAATAGACTGTGGCAGTCCCTAGGCTTATGCGTAACTAATTTTTTTAATTTCATCTATCAGGTTCTTATTCATTGATTCTATCAATCCATTTCCCTAGGGGTAATGGTTAGAGGATGATTTGATAGTGATCTAGTTGTTATGTTACCACTTGGTAAATTTTATTGATATGAACGTTGGTCCATTATCACAAACTAATGCAATGGGAGTGCCAAAACTAGTGATGATGTGTTCCTCTAAGAAGCGAATCACATCTTGTGCTCTACAATTCTTTATGGCTATGGATTCAACCCATCTATTACATTAGTCTATAGTAGTGAGTGCAAACTTATGGCATAATAAGGAATTTGAATTGATGACACCAATGAAATCTAACCTCCATTGGGAAAATGCATTTCCCTCAACCACTGGCTGTAGAGGCATTATTATGTGTACATCCTTTTTATCTAGAGTTTGGCATTTGTGACATGTTCTCACATGAGAGTGAGCATCTTTTAAAATTATTGGCCAATAGTATCCCATTATTAAGATCTTGTGGGCTATGTTATTCCTAGATGGATGACCTGTAGGAACCCCAAGTTCCCTCTGATTCTGACAACTGACTGTTTATTTGGTTTTTTCTGAAGTTTTGAATTTTTTTTGTTGTTTTTGGGTTTTTTGCCAGCAATAAAAGAAATTCAATTTTTTCACAATAGAGAAGCAATAAATTTTATAAAAAAACTTAACTCTGAAAACTACTCAGAATTGAAATGATTGTTTTTAAAAAGAAACCCTAAATACATGAATTTTATGATAAAAACCTGTTGTTTGTGCCAAAAATCCTGTGACTGCTTGCTGCCATAAAATTACAGTCACTGGGCAGAGGAAAATACAGCGCGGGCATGGCTGTACGGATGCCATCCGTACCGTACGGACTGGTATGGACTGGAATTTTTTAGCTTTAAATTGTGCCCCTGAAACTGACACCCTCCACAGAAATTTATAGAAATTAATTCACCCATTTTTTAAAATAGCACGCTGGGTACTTGCTGAGAATATTGGAGAGGTATGATACTGGTACGGATTTGCAGGTAAATAAAAATCGTTGAAGCTCTGTGATTCCTCCTGAATGAAGAAACCTCTACTGCAATAGATTAGGTGTTATTTCACACCCTTTGAATTGCTTCCAATGGAGATGGCACGTTCCCCAAGGAATTCAAACTTGAAACCCTGAAGCTTCTTGCTCAGAACAAAGTTGTTCAATTTTCAATTCTCTAAAATGACATAATGGCATGATTTCCAATGCAAGTGCATAAGTAACCAAAGAGGTGTGATTTCCTCCATAATAGGGCTTTCAATTAAAAAAAAATCGCACTTCTTTAATATTTTAATCTTTTCATAGCTTAGGCCAAATTTTATAATAACATATAATCTTAAATTTGGCCCCTTCCTGATGATGGGCACCCCCTCAGCATTAAAATCACTTAAGTTATAATTTTTAATTTATAACTTAATATAATAGTCTCACAATATTAATATTTAATTAATACAATTAAATATTAATATTTCCCTCGTTACTCGCCCGATGACTGAACCGTCTGAAGCGGTCATATACTGAAGTGATTCCAAATGCTGTCAACCCACATTGTTAAAAATAGCAGGGGTCCCACTCTGACCACCAAGAACTGCTGAAAATAGTAACTTCTGCCAGGAGTCTCTGATCGAGCCCAAATGAAAGCCAACTGATCAAACTCTGCCAACTAAAGCATGTGCCAAGCTCCAAAGTGACCCTCTATCCAAACTATCAGCCTACGAGGGTCGTATGATATGCTAATCCTGTACTCTGAGAGATGTCATTGAGAAGGGGACATGACAGTCTGCCCCTCCTGAAATTGCTTGTCCTCAAGCAATTTCAATGCTGGATGCTGTAGAATATCCTCGCTCTCCCATGTCGCATCCTCAATAGGTAAATCTCTCCATTTGACCAGATATTCCCTGATAGTCCTCTGATGCAACTGTCTCTCCCTATACTCCAGGATGGACTCAGGTACTAAAATTAGTTTTCCATCGTCATCTAAGGGAGGTAGAACTGTAGACGATACCACACGATGACCCAATGCCTTCTTGAGGCATGATACATGAAAAACATTGTGTACCCTACTCTCCGCTGGAAGCTCAAGCTCGTAAGCCACCTTTCCAACTCTCCTCAAGATCCTGAAAGGTCTGTAATAGCGTGGATTAAGCTTCTCTGACCCACTCTTCCTAAGAGTGGACTGACGGTAGGGCTGCAGCATGAGGTAAACCATGTCACCCACCTCGAAATGCCTCTCCATCCTCTTCTGATCTGCATACTGTCTCTGCTGATTTTATGCCTTAGCTATATTTTCCTTGAGAGCCCTCATAGTGTCCTGACTCTCCTGCAACCAACCTCCTGCACTCGGCACTCTATTGTTGCTCAGTAGCAAATCAAGGAAACTCGATGCCTCATACCCGTACAGCACCATGAAGGGTGACATCTGAATGGTCATATGGAATGTCGAGTTATATCAATACTCACATAAATGTATCCATTTGACCCACGCCTTTTGCTGCCCTACTATGTAGTTTCGAAGGTAACCTTCCACCCACTTGTTCACAATCTCCGTCTGCCCATCAGTCTGCAGGTGGTAGCTAGTGCTTAGAGTGAGCTCAGTCCCACAAAGTCTGAAAACCTCCTGCCAGAAGTTACTCAGGAACCGGCTATCTCTGTTGCTCACTATACTCCGAGGCAACCCATGAAGTCTGAATACCTCGCAAAAGAAAACCTCTGCTACCTTTGTAGCTGTGTAAGTCATGGTGATCAGAAAGAAGTGGCCATACTTCGTAAGCTGATCCACAACTACATAAATGCAATCACGCCCTTGGGCCTTAGGCAAGCCTATGATAAAATCCATTGATAGGCATTCCCACTTCCTGTCAGGAATCAGAAGTGGCTGCAACAAACCTGTCGGGTACGTGTTCTCCTACTTTTTCTACTGACAAACAGGGCACTCACGCACATACTAAAGAACATCTGCCTTGAGTCCTTTCCAAGTGAATCTCTCCTGAATTTGCCTGTATGTTTTGAAATATCTAGGATGTCCTGCTATAGTCATGTCATGAAAGGCTCGCATAACAATGTTATTCACTTTTGACCCTAGGATCAAATATATCCTATGCTTGTAAATGATCAAATCATTCACAAGTGTATACCTAGTGTCAACTGCTGATCCCTCAACAATGCTGGAGGCCCAACTGTCCTTGGCATATTCTGCCACTATCATATGCCTCCAATCCTCTAAGATATGAACCATAGTGCTCAAAAATGGCTTACGTGAAAGTGCATCAACCACTACGTTCTGTGTACCTTTGATATATGAGATATCAAAGTCATAAGCCTGAAAATTACTGACTCACTTTTGCTGCCTATCATTGAGATCTCGCTGCCCTAAGAAGTGTCTCAAACTGTTATGATCAGTTTTAATGCAAAATTTGCTGCCGATAAGATATTGTCGAAATTTTGCTAAGGCATGCATAATCGCGAGCATCTCCTTATCATATATACTATACAGCCTCTCTGGTCCTCTGAGCTTGCAGCTCTCATACACAATCGGGTGCTTGTCTTGCATAAGCACCGCACCAATGCCCTCACCTGATGCATCGCATTAAAGCTTGAATGGCTTTGTAAAGTTGGGTAGTGCTAAAACAGGGCATGTGGTCATCAACTCTTTGAACTTCATAAAACACTCCTATGCATCTGAAGTCCAAACAAAAGCCCCTTTCTTCAATAAATCTATCATCAGGGTTGCATGTCATGAATACCCATTCATGAATCTGCGGTAGAACCCACATAAACTGAGAAACCCTCTCAACGGTGTCAGGTTCATCGGTGTAGGCTAGTCAACAATGGCACGGATCTTTTGAGGATCCATGCGCACTCCATCTGTGCTAATGATGTGACCGAGATATAGCAATTCGGTCATCCCTATATCGCACTTGGATTCCTTGGTGTATAAGGACTCCCTCTCCAAGATACTCAACACTGTCTCCAAATGAGCTAAGTGCTCCTGCCAAGTCCTGCTATATATGAGGATGTCATCGAAAAAGACCAACACAAACCTCCTCAATAATGAATGAAAAATCCTGTTCATCATAGACTGAAAAGTGGCTGGTGCGTTAGTGAGTCCAAATGGCATCACTATGAACTAGAAGTGCCCACAACGGCATCAGAAGGCAGTCTTCTCTATGCCCTGCTCTCGGACCCTGATCTGATGATAACCTGACCGTAAATCAATCTTAGTGAAGTAACATGACCCATGGAGCTCATCAATAAGCTCATCAATCCTCGGTATCAGGTATCTATTCTTAATTGTCCTCTTATTCAGGACCCTGTAATCAATGCACATACGTAAAGTCCCATCCTTCTTCTTCACCAAAATAATCGAAGAAGCAAATGGTGACTTACTAGGCCGAATGTGACCCATAGCAAGTAACTCCTTTATTGTCTTTTCTATCTCATCCTTCAATCTTTTTAGATGCCTGTAAGGAGTTATCATAATGGGTTTCGCACCCTCCTCGAGCTCAATGATGTGCTCTATGCCCCTGTCTGGAGGTCTACCTGGTGGAATATCACTGAACACCTTGTCATGCCTAATTCTCAACTCTTGTATATCCGAGTGATATTCTATCTTTTGCTGTCCCTCCTGTATAGGTGCTAAATGACACTCAGCAGCCCACTCTACCATGTTGTGACGCATAAGCTACTCCATCTGGCAGAAAGAAATTGTTTTGATGTTGCTATCCCGAATTGCCTTAAGTATGTGTGTCTTCCCGTCAACATCAAAACGGATCTCCATGTCCTTGAGATGAAGTGTGACCTCATCTAATGAATGTAACCACTTCATCCCCAAGACCAAATCAATGTCCCCCATATTAACAACATAGTAATCTGCCTTGAACTCATAATTGTTCAAGCATAAAGGGAGATCCCTAATCATGCGTTCACATTTCAAAGTGTACCCATCAGCCACTTTGACTCTTATGCCCTCAAACTCCTCAATGATGAGTCCACATTTCTCAACAAATCTAGCATCTATGAAATTATGCGTGGCTCCTGTATCAAGTAGGGTAATGACCCTCTGTCCTGCCAACACACCATGAATCCTGAAAGAACCCTCCTACTGGATACTAGATAAATGGGCCTCCTGTACCTGAAGCTCGGGCTCTGTCTCAACTCTATGCTCTGGAGCCTCTGGCTCTGAATCCTCAGAACTCTCCTGCTGTTTGGAATCCTCTGATTCTGAGTCCTCATAGAACGTCCACATTATACGATTTGCCTTGCCCTTAGGTCTTAGAGGACAATCATGATTGGCATCATATGGTCCTTTGCAGTAGAAGCAAAGCTTCTTCCTGCGTAGGTCATTAAGGGCCTCATGATCCAAAGGTGGGGCTGCTGATTTACCTTTTGGATCATTCCTAGAGTTTGATTTTTCTTTGCTAAAATCAGACTTATCCTTATTCCTGTTAAATCCCTTGTTATCCCTGAATGATGAAGAGCCTCTGGAGCTGAATTTACTTGATGGTGCTACTAACTCCATGTTTCGTGCTTTCTTCATCGCCTCCTGTAATGAAGGAGGATCAAAAACTTTGATCCAACCTCGTAATGGTTTCGACAACCCCTCCATGAAGAGTACTACTAAGCGCCTCTCTGAGATGTTAGGGACCATAACGGATAACTTCTGGAAGTCACCTATATAGGTCTCTACACTGCCACTCTGCCTCAATTGTGTTAAGTCTCAGAAGTAAGTTTTTGGATCCTTCCTGTCAAAGCGCTCAACCAACCTGTCCACAAACTCCTGGTATGTAGTGATCCTGTCATGCTATAAAGTCACCATACCGTGGTGCCACCAGTCGTAGGCAACTCCCTCAAGATGCAATGTAGCATATCTAATGGCATCACTCTTAGCCATCGAGTGTAGTGTAAGGAAGGTATCAAGCTTGCTAATCCAAGCTTGGGCTGTCATCTTACCACTACCATCAAATGTCGCCAATGTGAGCCAGTTCGTAGCATGTTTTAGATCATTATTCTACTAACGAGGTCTCCTATCCTGTCGAGATCTGTTGTGCTCTCACCTCTGTGTAATAAAATGGTCAAAAGTGATCATCTCTTTGACCACAGGTAGTACCAACTCCCATTCTTCATGAGCTGCCATAAGGGTATCAGTGAATAACTCATCATGCTCCTCATCTGGTATAGCCTCGCCAGGCTCCTGTCTCATGAAAGTGGGCCTAGTAGGCCTATCTACTGTCCATGACGCTATCCTAGTAGCCCTCCATGACCCTACCTCACTCCTATCATCGTCATGGTTAGGTGACAGTCTCCTCGAAGTACCCAACCTCTGTAGTGTCACTGCCACCTACTGTAATACATCATCAGACCGCCGTTGCCCTGCACGAAGATCTCTGAGCATATGCATGAACTCTGCACCCTCCTGATCTCTGTCATTATGTCCTATCCTAGGTATATATATTTTGTCAACCATATTTCCCAGCTGCCTACTCAAGCTCTGTTGCCTGTCAATCAGGGCTCGCCTGCACGTGTAATACCTAGGTGACCCAATCTGATCTAGCTGCATAAGATAGCTAAACCCATAGGATGGTAGGATTTAGCTTTGATACCACTATAGGAACCCCAAGTTCCCTCTGATTCTGACAACTGACTGTTTATTTGGTTTTTTTTGAAGTTTTGAATTTTTTTTGTTGTTTTTGGGTTTTTTGCCAACAATAAAAGAAATTTGATTTTTGCACAATAGAGAAGCAATAAATTTTATAAAAAAAACTTAACTCTGAAAACTACTCAGAATTGAAATGACTGTTTTTAAAAAGAAACCCTAAATACATGAATTTTATGATAAAAACTTGCTATTTGCACCAAAAATCCTGTGACTGCTTGCTGCCAGAAAATTACAGTCACTGGGCAGAGGAAAATACAGCATGGGCACAGCCGTACGGACACCGTACGGATGCTGTCTATATCATACGGACTGGTACGGACTAGAATTTTTTAGCTTTAAATTGCACCCCTAAAACTGACGCCCTCCACAGAAATTTTTAGAAATTAATTCACCCCTTTTTTTAAACAACACGCTGCGTACTTGCTAAGAATATTGGAGAGGTATGTTGCTGGTACGGATTTGTAGGTAAATAAAAATTGTTGAAGCTCTGTGATTCCTCCTAAATGAAGAAACCTCTGCTGCAAGAGATCAGGTGTTATTTCACACCCTTTGAATTGCTTCCAATGGAGATGGCACATTCCCCAAGGAATTCAAACTTGAAACCCTGAAGCTTCTTGCTCAGAACAAAGTTGTTCAATTTTCAATTCTCCAAAATGACATAATGGCATGACTTCCAATGCAAGTGCATAAGTAACCAAAGAGGTGCGATTTCCTCCATAATAGGGCTTTCAATTAAAAACAAAATTGCACTTCTTTAATATTTTAATCTTTTCATAGCTTAGGCCAAATTTTATAATAACATATAATCTTAAATTTGGCCCCTTCCTGATGATGGGCGCCCCCTCAGTATTAAAATCACTTAAGTTATAATTTTTAATTTATAACTTAATATAATAGTCTCGCAATATTAATATTTAATTAATATAATTAAATATTAATATTTCCCTCGTTACTCGCCTGATGACTGAACCGTCTGAAGCGGTCATATACTGAAGTGATTCCAAATGCTGTCAACCCACATTGCTAAAAATAGCAGGGGTCCCACTCTGACCACCAAGAACTGCTAAAAATAGTAACTTCTGCCAGGAGTCTCTGATCGAGCCCAAATGAAAGCCAGCTAATCAAACTCTGCCAACTGAAGCATGTGCCAAGCTCCAAAGTGACCCTCTATCCAAACTATCAGCCTACGAGGGTCGTATGATAGGCTAATCCTGTACTCTGAGAGATGTCACTAAGAAGGGGACATGACATGACCACTACCCATATTTTGGTGTAGATTCTTTAGAATCTCTTTAACTTCCTATGAAGAAACACATTTGAGATAAATGCCTTCATAGTTTCTTCTATAGAGGATCTACTTCTTGATCTTGAAATGGGCATCTTTGAGCCTCACATCTCTTTTTTTTCTCTTTGTTAAGTTTTGGGGAACAAGTACCCATAAGTAAATACTATATGATATCAATATATCATTATACTTTGGAAACTTGAGTCTCACATATCTCTTCAATAGTGATACATGGATCAGGTTCAATCATGAGTTGAAAAATGCCTTGATCTTGAATGATATTTGTAGGCATGATCTCTATTTTGAATTCTTTTAACTTGGACATCTAATTTCCTTGATGTTCTCCTAGTTTGTTATGTGATAGGGTGAGTTTGATAACATGATTGGGCATAATAGAAATGGTCCTATTCCTTAAGATATAATGCCAAAACTTCTTTACTACTTTGATAAGGGTGAAAATCTATTTTTAAATCATGGAATACTTGAGTTATACATCTTTTAGATTTGTACTCATAAATGCAATTCGATGCTTGATTTCATCTTTATTTTATGTTATGATAGTTATTATATTATTTCTAGAATATTAGAATTATATTCCTAAATAATAAAGGCACTGAGAAATGTAAATCAGTAAATAAATATGCAAGAATTAAACTACTAATTTGTACAAATAGATTGTATTTTTACCTTTTCTAAATATATTAAAAAGTGATAAATATTATAATTTAGCTTATTATGAATGATTTGGACTGAGACAAGGCTTGATACTGGATGAGCAAGATTGAGAAATAGTCAAAAATAGGTCTTTAGACTTTGTTTGTTGATTGGATAAGAGTACCAAAAATAGGATACCTTATTATTTGTCACTATAGTCCTATTCTAGCGCTATTGTCCTGAGGTTGAAATATTTTTAGGTTCTATTCAGAATGCCTATGTTACCCTATCACTAAAATTTTAAGGTTTGGGACATCATGGAGCTCGTTGTGAGCTTATTTTAATCTTCAAAACTCTTAGGAGCTCCTGGTGATTTAACTTGAATGCAAACTTGGGAAATAGAGATAAGGGGTTAGTGTGTAAAGGATTTAATAGATGCACTTCACACCCCATGTGTGGAAATGCTGCCTACATACCAATACTCTAAAGAGGGATCAAGCTAATGTAATTATCCCATTGAAGTGCTTGATGTAATTTATGTATGATCAATGCAACTAGAATGTGAAATTAGACATGCTTCAACTAGCTAGGGACTAGTGTATGACTTGAGTAGGCTTTGAATAATATTGGAAGGATGTATGCAAATAATAGGGAGGAGTGTTTGAGTGTACTTGCTTGTATTCTTGCATCTCTCTTGAAAATGAGTGCCAACCCTTCTAAATGGACTTTGAATGACCTTTTATAGGGAAATTAATGATCATGGGTTAAATGAATTCATGTGAGGTTGACAGGGAAAAGATAAAGAATCAAAAGAATTTGATCACTAGAGGCAAAAGTGAACTTAGACAACAACACCAAAAATAAGACACCCTACATTCCAACACTCCTATCCTATTTGGGCATTGTTGTTTTAAGGGGATGAATATAGTCCTAAAAGGGATACTTGGGTTTGAAAGGGCTAAGTTTGAAAAGCTTTTAATGACTAGGAATCAGTGAAATAAGTATCCTAGAAGGGTTGTGTGAGCCAATAGAAGGACCTATGGATTAGGTGTCTCAACCATACATAAGTTGTACAATTTCACATTTTACATGACTAAATTCCCCCCCCCCCCCCCCCCCCCCCCCACACCCCCACTTTATTTTTGTGATGCAACAAATTGAAATACTAGGATAAAGAAAAATAAGAAGCATACCTAAACTTAAATGTAAGGGTGAAGCTCATGAAGTTGTGTGATGCTAGATGTGCATAGAGAGAGCACATTGTGAATTTTGAATCTACACTAAAAATATAAAGTAGATTAATTCTTAATAGATACACTATATCTAAAATAAAAGCATATAAAAGATGAATAAGAGGAAGAGAAAGGAATGAATACACCTCACTAGGTATGTAATCCAATATAAAACCTATTATGATGCTGGAATGTGTTGGATGATATTGAGTGTGTGTTGAATCAAGAGTAATATCATGAATGGAGAGTGCTAAATTTCCTAAAAAGTGGATCAAAAATTTAAAGGTTAGCCTTTTGGCTCCATCATTGCCAATTATGTGAAGCTAATAAATCATTCATGTGCTAATCAATGTCTGGATTATGTGTGCAATCCCTCTGACTATGTGGCTCAATAATATAAAGGTTAAATAGACCTTTGGCTCCATTGGTTCCCCATCAAGTGAAGCTATGAAGTGGTGTGTCAAGTCCCTTTGACTAGGTGGGTCAAGAATACAAAGGTTAGCTAGACCTTTGGCTCCATCATTGCCCCGTGAAGTGAAGATATGAAGTGATACCGATATAAAATATATTTCATATGAGATGGATCATGGAACTGATGAATGTTTTGAAAATCTAATAATGTGGCATGGATAGCCTAAATAGATGATGGAAACTAGGCCATTCTTGGCCATTTCAAAAGATAGAGGTTAGGCTTGTATGAAAGGCTCTCTGAAACTGATGTAAAATTCTTATGTGAAAGCCAACTCAGGAACTCAAGTACTCAAAAAGATAAACTTTTATGAAATTTTAACTCAAATGTGATGCCAAACACCTACAAATAGAGTAAGGCATGCAACAATTGAGAATGCTTGGAATAAAATTGAACTCAAAAAGAAAAGAAGATATATGTGCCATGCACATTACCCCAAATCACTGCTGTCTAGAACATGAATTTTGATCTAGAAGTTATGCTAACTACCTAATCCAAATTTAAAGTGCGAACCATCATTTTGTGCATGATAACCCACTATATCTAAGAAAACTATACTAAAACTATTAAATTTGACTGATCTAGAAGTGCAAAAACTATCTTTAAACTAAAATTTTTGCCCATTTTTGGAAAATCTAAGTGTTTTATTGCCTAAAAAAGAGTGAAAAAATGTGGACACCCCTCTTCTTGGTGCTACTATCAATTTCAAATGTTGTTATTCAATGTGAAAATTGACTATTAATCTAAAACTATCACTTTTTTTTTGCTCTGGTTTGACTGTTTTGACCTCTGAATTTGGTACTAAGTGTTTTGAATGTTGTTATTTCAACTATTAAGAAGTTTGATCTCTATGACAAACCCCTATGTGATTTCCCCCTCTTCTAAGGGTAGGAATGATGAACCTTTAATGACTACCCTCAGAATAAAAGAGTCCTAAAAGTGTGTTAAATTGTATAGATACATGATATAGCATTGATATTTGACAAGATATCTTTGGATATAACAATGTTTGTATTGAGATATTGTTAGATCAACATGGGTATGCCTAGATAGATATAACAATGTAAGAGTATGAGTAAAGTACTGGATTGGATTGGTAATGTTAGATATTAATTTTTAGTTGTTAGTTTGTTAGTAATCATGGAGGGATGGAGCATGATGTCCATCATGCCATCCAAAAAGTAAGATAAATGCATGATTGGAATTCTGGCATTGCACACAGTGAAGAGAAAACAAGAAAACAAGAATATGAACCAAGAAGCATACAAGGGTGGCCAAGGGGCCATACAAATAAGAAACATGGGCACATGTCCCTTAAGCTAGAAAGCAAACATACAAGGCATGTTCAAATTCCACAAACACATATAAGTGAATAAGCAAAGTTGACATGAGTGCTATAAACACATGAAAGAGTAAAAATAAGGGACATTAGAAAATATCCTAAGACACACCCATGAATAGAAGCAAAAGACATTTACAGATGTCCTAAGGCACAAACAAGAGACAAGCTAAAACTAAAAATGCAATCACATAAGCTATGCTAAGTAAGGAATTAAAGCAAGAGTAAGAACTAGAATATACAAATACATCTAATTAATTGAAGCAAATGTGAAAGTATACAAAACATGTGTAGTACAAGACTAGGTATATGATAAGAAATACACAAGTGCTAGGTACTAGTGAAATGTTGATGTAGTAATCTATTTAATCTAGTAAGGAATGTGCATCAGTATGATAACTTAGAGTGTGCAGTGTAGGAATGACATAACTTAGATGGTGTATTCATGTAGAAGATGCCCCCAGTGGGTGTGTATATTGATGTATACCTCAAATGTATAAGTAAGAATGCTCCCTCAATGGGTACAATGAAATAATCAAAGAGATAGATGTCACAACACACACTTAAAAGAGATCAAATAAAGCATGGTAATGTAGATAAATCAACATATAATAGCATGAAATAGAAAATTTAAGTCCTAGAATGATAGTAGTAATGTAAACATGGATAATTCATACAATAAAAAATGTTTTTGGTGTTTTTTTAATTTTTTGAATGTTTTTATATTTTGAAGTGTTATATTATTTTTGTATTTTTGAAAATATTTGAACTATGTACAATCAAGTAGGAGACAATATGTACAATAAATGATAGAAAGAAATGATACTAACTAATGAGTCTCAGATGAGACCCCTTGTCATGGTGTCCTATATCAAATAATGGGATCCTATGTGATCATGAGGCATAATGGAGTGTCTGAGATTGTGCAACTAAAATTTGTGTACATTATAACTACTCTAAAATCTCTAAAGTGGAAACTAAATTTGGGGTCCCCCTATGACTCTAAGAAGTGGAGTCAATTGTAGGGATCTTAAGAACCCATCTAAAATTAGAAGAAGAATCTCTATGAATAGGTGCTTTCTATGTAGTTGTATGAAACCATAATGTAACTACTCAAGGTGTGAACACTATAGTTGGAAGATATATAGAATCCTAAAACTATGGAGCTGTATGAACCTTTTGTACTAGAGATGTATGTTATAACTATGCCTAATTCTAAATTGGAAAGTAAACTAAAATTGGAGTGGTAATAGAAATAGGTGGAAGAATTGGAACTGGTATATGTCTCTAAAGTGGGGAGTGGTGATTCATAAAGAGCTCTACCACCTATAATAACCTATTTAGCATAAATGAATTTCATGCATCTTTGAACTATAGAAGTTACTACCCTAAGTTTTTGAATATATGGTTGACCAAATAATATGTCAAAAACTCCTACACTAGAAACTATAGTAAATGGTGTGGCCACATATGTAGGACCAAACTATAATGGAATTACTATCTCACCTAATGAAATATATATATACCCATTAAAAACACTAATAACTATGTTTATTAGAGTGATATCCTACTCTAAATAACCCAAATGATGCATAAATGTCAAAGTGAACATGTTAAGATTGGAACCATTGTCGATGAGTACACTATAAATAGGTTGAATCTAAATATGTGATTTGATAAATAGTGAATTGTAACTTGTATTATCCTTGATAATTTCATGATCTAAAAAAGATATCAAAGGCCTGGTTGGAAATTTGGACTCATACACCCCTATCATACCACTCAAAGGATGTGATTCCACTGAAGGTGCCTGGTATATATGGTAAACACCTGATGTGTCCCCTTACTCTTGTTTAGAATGTTATGGAAATGGATCTAATTTTTTTTTCAAAGATTTATCCTATGTTTGTTGGTTGATCCTAGGATAGGTTATAATAATAGGGTGATGGGCTCTTAGGTAAGCAGAGGACACATAGTTGCACATCGAGTAATATCTCTAATTGCATTATCTCCTATCCATATAGGAGTTGTAGTTGTTATGGGAGCAGAGTGAAGATAATCGATGGGTCAAGGAGGTGGAAGAACAAAATGTGTCAATTGGGCTTTTTGGTGATGGGTAGTGACCTGGGGAAGAATAAGATGGACCATGCAACATGACTTGGTATGGGGGAGAGGCTCCAAGGGAGGTGATGCAAGATATGGATTAATATTTTTAAGAGAAAATTCCTTAACATCATCCCATATAATGACAAACAAGCATGAAATGTAGAGAATGAAAATTTGTACTAACATATGATAGACTTCAATCATGTACATGATAGGGCCCATTATGGTTTATTTGTTATTTTAAAGAAATTTAAGAAGAATTTGGAAATGGTTGAGCATCATTTTTGTTATCTAGCTATAAATGTAAGGTGATACCTCAAGACGTAAAAAGGAGCTAGTACATGAAACTAGGATTTGATTTTTTTTTGAAATTATTGTAATAATTTGAAAAAATTGCTATGAATTTGTAAAATTTAGGAAAAATCTAAAAATATTTCTAAAATTAGTAATATATTTTTCCTAGTGGTTTGAAGGTGTTTGTATGCAAATAGGATCTAGTATGTGTAGACTAGGGTTTGGGAAAATTTATTGAAAATATTTTAATTAATTTTTAGTTTTATAATTTTTAAATTCAATAAAAATCATGAAAATATTGTAAAAAATCATAAATAATTAGCCCTAGGGTTGGTTTTTATGTAAAAATTTGAAGTAAGTCGGGTTCACCAAATGTTTTATTATTTTTAGAATATTGAAGTTATATTCCTAAATAATAAAGGGGCTGAGAAATGTAAATTAGTAAATAAATATGCAAGAATTAACCTACTAATTTATGTAAATAGATTATATTTTTACCTTTTCTAAATATAGTAGGAAGTGGAAGAGATTAGAACTTAGCTTATTCCAACTGATCTAGACTAAGACAAGGTCTGATACTAGATGATCTGGACTGAGAAATTGTCAAAAATAGGTCTCTAGACTTTGTTTCTTGATTGGATAAGAGCATAAAAAATAAGACACCCTACTATCTAGTTTTGTAGTCTTATTTTAACACTATTTTCTTGAGGCTAAAAGCATTTTGGGTTCTATTTGGAATGCTTGTGTTACCCTATCACTAAAATTTTAGGGTTTGGGACTTGATGGAGCTCACTCTGTGCCTATTTTAATCTTCAAAATTTTTAGGAGCTCCTAGTGATTGAAATTGAATGTAAACTTGGGAAAGATAAAGAAAGGTTTAGTGTGTAAAGGATATGCTGAATGTAGTTCACATCCTATGTATTGGCACACTACCTAAATACAAATAATTTAAAGAGGGATCAAGCTAATGTAGTTCTCTCATTAAATTTATTGGTATAATTTATGTATGATTAATGTAACTAGAATGTAAAATTGGATTTGATTTAGCTAGCTAGGGACTGGAGCAATGAATTGAGTAGGATTTGAATAGTATTAGAAGGCTATATGCAAAGAATAGGGAAGAGTGCTTGAGTGTACTTGCTTATATTCTTACATCTTTCTTAAAATGAGTGCCAACCATTCTAAATTGAATTTTAATGGCTTTTTATAGGTGAAATAATGATCATGGGTTAAATGAATTCACATGAGGCCGATAGGGAAAAATATAAGGAATCATAAGAATCTAATTGTTAGAGGCAAAATTGAACTTGGATAACAACACCAAAAATAAGACACCCTAGGTTCCAACATTCTTATCCTATTTTGGCATTGTTGTCCTAAGGGGATGAGACTTAGGGGGATGGATATGGGCCTAAAATGGTTACATAGGTCTAAAAGGGCTAAGTCCAAAAAGATTTGGATGACTGGAAATCAGTGAAAGATGTAGCCTAGAAGGGTTGTGTGAGCCAACAAGAGGACCTATGGATTAGGTGTCTTGCCCATACTAAATTTGTACAATTTCACATTTTACATGACTACAACTATAGTAATTTTATGTTCTAAAGTGAATGAGTACAAGTAGAAGTCTTTTATGAAATATGGACTAATTAGTATTGGATCCTATGATATTGAATCTTTAATATCTTGGAAAGATTTTTGGGCTTTAGACATCTATTCTATTTTGGCATCTTGCTTGAGCATGGAATTCAAAGGTTTAACAATTTTTGCAAACTTGAGATAAACTTTTTTAAAAAGTTTATTTTTCCAAAGGATGATTTGAGCTCCTTTTTATTATTTGGTGGTGCAATCTTTGAAATTCCTTGAATCCTATCTAGATCATTGGTGATCCTATCTTTAGTGATGATGTGTCCCAAGAGCTTACCTTCAATGACTCCAAATATACTCTTCTTTGGTTTAGTGGGATACTAAACTTTTTACATCTCTTTAATATAGAATGTAGTTGTCTTATATGATCATTCATGTTCTTTGAAAACACTGTAAGATCATCCATGTAGATGATTATGCATTTTACTGTCAACCCCTTGAATGCATGACCTATGATGCATTGAAAATTAGATCTTACATTTATTAGGCCAAATGGCATCCTCTTATATTCATAATTTCCCCACTTCATGGTAAAGACCATCTTCATTTTATCCTTAGATTACACCAATACCTTATTATAGCCTCAATATCCATTCAAGAAGGATATCATTTTAGAACCAATTACTATCTATATCACCTCAACTAGAGAATGCAAGGGGTAATTATCATTTGTATAAGCTTTATTCAATTCCTAAAATATACCCATAATATGATCTCACAGTTCTTCTTCCTGACTAGAACCAAATTGGCCACCTAGGTAGAATGTCAGATTAGGAAGATAATCTTTGCACTTAGTAACTTCACTTCATTTTGAATGAGTGGTTTCAACATAGGATTGACTGGTTGCTTCCTTTATCTGAATGGTTTATGTTCTATTTTTAGAGGGATCATGTGAGTGATGACCTAAGGATCATACACTTTTAAATCTTCATAATTACAAGCAATGACCTATATCAGGTGATTAAATCCTTTACTCATTGTCTTTCTTATAGGGTAATGCTAAGTATATATTGACATAGCATGGACTGTGTTTATCCCCTAAATTTTCCTTTCTAAAGTCTAATTAATTGAACTTAGGCCTCCTAAGCTACTGAGCTTATGGTTCTATGTCAAATGGACTTTCTAAAGAGACCAACGCTATTAGAATGCAATTATCTTTAAGCTAAAGAATACCTTCCTTATCTGACTCTTCTTGGCAGAGATGACTTATTTCCTTATCATAGATGATTTGGGACTCAAACTCCCTTAAATTAGTAAAAAATTAAATAATCTATTGATCATCATCAAAGAATTGAAAATTTTCCACATTATCAAGAACCAAAGGGTAGGGCACTAGTTTAGTATAAAATCTATTTACCTTGGATTCTTTGAGAGGCTCTAAATTAGTTATGACAGTAGCTAGTAAGTCTGTAACTTGATTATGCTCTCTAAGAATTACCATTTTATTGAAATAATCAAAGCTTTAAATCATGTCCCATGCTTGGTGTTTATATTTCCTTAGGTAAGAGAGTTTTCAAAAATATTTGTTTCTAACCTGGTAAATCACCAACTCAAAATATCCTAATACTAACTCTTGTTTCACATTGTTTTTTAGTGAAAATTGTAATATGAGAATTATTGATTTATACTTGACTCTATTGTTGGTGTAAGGGAATTATAATCTATATGCTGGAAAAAAGTTCTTTCCCTATGGATCAATCAACTTGACTTCGATGCTTGATCCTTATTTGGATCTAACACCATCAAAGTACAAAGTCCATAGCTAATTAAGACCTTTGGGTTTTACCTTTTGTACTTGATCCTACATAGTAAAGTTATAAATACTAAGACTAGGAGACTCATACTTCACTTCTTCATTCTTGACATTATACTCAATGATGGGATATTTCATCCTTGGTTCTCTATTTTTTTGATTTGATTAGCAATGCCTCTTCATGGCAGCCAGATATGAGAGAAATTTGTAGAGAGATATCTATTAAGTTCTTTGGACTAGTCTCTACTTAGAAACAATCCATAGCCTTCAAGTATGTCTGCCACTAGGATAGAAATGGTCATTTTAATGCATGGTTCATATGATACTTGGATATGCATGTCCTTAAACTCACTGATCAAAGGCACCACTATCTTGTCTAATTATGAAACTGTCCTCTTTGAAGGGCTTGGAGTAAAACCAAGCTTTTGACATATGGAACTGGGCATGATAGTTGTAGACACTCCAAAATCAACTAAATAATTATGAATATTCTTATCGAATGATCTAAAGGTGAGTAATAATGGTGGAACGTATGGCTTACTCTTATAAATAAAATTGGCATCAACAACTTTTTATTTATCTGTAGGTTCTTTTATTCTCTCCATAGGTGTCTTTCCAATAATAGATCTCAGCAACAACTCTTTTTGTTCATTAATATTATCTAACTCATGAAGAGTTATATTTTATTTAATCTTCTTGATGTCTTTGACAATGTTGTATCCTCTTTTGCTGGGTCCTTCCTTGGTTTGAGGCTGATCATTCCCCCTTGGAAGAGGTAGATTGTTGTCAACTTTAAGATTAGGTGGAATTACAATGGTAATTAGAGGAGTTTATGTAGTGAATGGATGCTTATTCCTTATATTATAACTACCTTTTTAGAATTGTTGGAAAGCATGAACTTCATCTGTGTTGTCTTCTAGCACATTATCATCTTCACTTGGAAAGGGAAACTCATGAGTCTCGAAGAACATGACAATTATAGAATGGATAGGATCAAGATGAGGTTTGGGTGGATTATGCATATGGTATTTCCTTACCAACTCTCTTTGAAAAATTTCAAATACTAGGCAAAGTTCAATGTAGTTGAGCTCATCATGCTAAGAAGTATTATGAACCCTACATAAATTAGGCAAAGTCATATCTGCTACATTGATCTATAATATTTTTCCAAGCTACTCCATATTATTCATGGGTCTGTTGAATGGCCTATTTTACCTTTGGAATGTAAATTCTAATTTCCATTTGCGGTGTTAGCATTACCTATCTTCCTTTGCATGCCTATGAAGTCATTATTTAGCTTTTAAACAATTTTCTTAATATCCTCAAGTTTTACCTTCATAGAGTCAGTGCCTTGTAGAATAGTATCAAGAGACATAGCTGATTATTGATTATATTGGTAAATATTACCTTGCATGTGACTATTCAAGAATTCATGGTTTGGCTACATTGTTTATGTCATGGGTAGAAGTGTGTAAATCTAGGGTATACACCCTAAATTGGTCAAGAAACCATACATATCATGTATTTTCATAGTACTTTTATAGGAGACTCTGATTAGACAAAATGAGCTTTGTTCACATTTAGCCATGTATTTCATTTTAGTCATCTTGGTCTTGTTTAATGTTCATAAGCACCTTTTCACTAATTCCTAGTCATCTGTAGCCTTCCATACCTAATAATAGCTCAACCAAACTAATATTTCCATGACAAATCCATCCCTAAGGCCCCATTAGCTTAGGACAATAGTGGCCATCTTGGACTACAATGTTGGTGCCACTAGTGTCCACTTTTAGTGCTCCTATTTGAGGTCATTTTTAACCCCACCAGTTAGTTTCCTTAATTTAATAAGTCCTAACCCCTTTCTTAGCTTCATATTTAAGTTTTCTAATGTCAACCAAATGTGATTAAAGCTCCTAAATTTGAAATAAAGAGTCTCCTATATAAAGGACTACATAAGGCATTTTATATTGAGCAATGAATACTTTAGCACATTAGATAATAAAAAAACTAGTCAATAGTATAGCTCAACATTTCACATCACACATCGAATTGCATGATTGATCAAGGAAGGGCCTAGGTGAAAGTTCATTCTTTCCTCTACTATGCATGTTGATTATGCACGTTCCTTAAGGGAAAACTACATTTGATTTGAGACCCCAGTTTGAAGAATAATGTAGGTAATAATCATGACATTAGGGGTTCTGGATCATGCGATATTTCTTCCTCTAACCCATTTTCCCCCTTATGTTTTGATGTATTTGTTGTTTGCATTTGTGTAGATAGATATAGGGTTTTGAGATTGAAATGGATCTACAGTGAGATATATTGACTTCCATCTTTTAAAACTTCACAAATAGGGTCACATGAACATAGTGAACAAATCTTAGAAATCTCAAGTCTCTTAGACAAAAAAATTAGAAGTGGACAAAAACACTGGTGCCACTAGTTTCCTATTTTGGTGCTCTTGTCCAATCAAAAAATGAAGACTAGATCTTAATTTGTGATAGTGTCCTAGTCCTGCACCATAATTTCTAGCTCCTAAATCATTCATTTTAGTCTATTTTTCAAGATAAGTTTATCTCTCTCCCTATGTAATTTAATTTGATTAAATTGTCCAAAACCTATATTTTATTAGATTTTTTCCTTATTTCAGACCCTTTATTATTTAGGAACTAGACCCTAATTTACAAAAAAATTTAAAAATTTAGTGAACCTGACTTACTTCGAACAAATCTAAAACCCTAGGTATCCTTAGGGTTTTTATTTTAGATTTTTTGCACACATTTAATTTCAATTTTTTGATTTTTGTATAAATATTTGTGCATTTATCCCATTCAATATTATTTTTAGAATTTAAATTATTGTCATAATTTTAAAAAATTCTAAAACCCTAGATTTCCAAACTAGGTCCTCAAACTCTAAACTTACCTCCCTTATGTCTTTTAGAAAAATATTATGGAATTTTTGCAAATTGTTTGGAGTGTCAAAAATATTTTTAAAATCTCAATATTAGTAGTTATTTTGTGCAAAAAATTAAATTTCAAATTTTTGATTTTTGTATAAATTTTTGTGCATTTATCCTATTTAAAGTTATTTTTAGAATTTAAAATATTGCCATAATTTTTAAAAAAATCGAAAACCCTAACCAAAAAACCTATATTTTAAAACTTTGTCCTAAAACCCCAAGCCTTGCAATTTTTAGAAAAATGTTTTGAAATTTTTGCAAATTGATTAGATTGTTAAAAATTCTATGTCAGTAGTTATTATTGCATTTATTTTTTAATAGTACTTTTTAATATTCTCTTTGGTTTAATAAATAAAATGGCCACTAAGGCACTTCTTCCCTCTCATCCTGTTGATCAATTTTTAAAATTTTCTCATAATTATGACAATGAATGGACAAATTTGCAAAATTGCACATTAGCTAAAAATGTGGATAATGATTTCATTTACAATGAAGCTAATTAATATTGTTTTAATCAGGAATACGATGATACATATGAAAGTGATAGTGAAGAATAAGTAGATGCATTTTGTTCTCTCAAACCTATCTCTTTTATTCCCTCTTCTAAAGAAAATAATTTTGATAAATGGGAAAGATAATTTTCACCTATGCATAATGCACCAAATGAACAAATTAGTCATGCACTTCTAAGTGAACCTCTTATTGGTGATAATTTGATTCCATGTGAACCTAATATTTCTATCTCTTTTGCTACTTCCATGTTCAAAATAAAATAATATAAACACAATAAAATCAAATTATCAATTCATTGTTCAAATGATGCATCTCATGCTCTCAAATATAATTTATCAAAATAATGTCTAAATGATAACTCTCTTGCTCTTAATTCCCATAATACAAATTATAATAATGTATGCATTCTAGCCATGCATAACATAGATGCACAAAATATTCCAATTTCAAATGATAATTTATTGCATATTAGAAAAGAATTAAATTCTTCTCTTGCACCTCTCCCTAGTGACAATGGAAGTGATAATGAGTATGATAGTGAACATTCAAATGAATATGAAAATGAAAGTGATTATGAAAAATATTGTAATTATGATAATGCATGGAATAATGATGATTATTATGCACATAGTGAAGAAGAAAATGCATCTCATGCTTCTAAATCTTCTCTCATTTCTCCTCTCAAACATAATGCACTACCAAATGTTGTTTCTTCTTATTTGAATGATTCTATTTCAAATAATGCACATGTTAATGCTAATATCACATTTTTTACTCAATTATAATGTGATTCACTAAAACATAAAGACACCAGTGAATATCCCAAGCCACCTCTCACTATAGTATAACCTAGTTCTCACTCTTCACATAAAGAGAATGGTAGTCCAAATCCCTCTAGTAAGGTCCAAGTTACCATGACTCCCAAGGTTTAAGTGAGAACACCCCCTCTCTATGATTGAATTTCTAAATGTAGCATTCCCATGGCTAAAATTAATGATCAAATTCAATGATTAAATGAACCACTTAAAGATACTAATGTACCATCCTAGGAGATTATCTCTTTGATGCATGTAGTTGGTGAATTAAAAAACCAAGTACACCTCCTTACCTTTGAAAACAAGGCTTATAAGTCTTGGATGGATGCTAATGATTTACATAGTAATCCTCCTATGAATAAATTCATAAAATCTTCATTACCTAGGAAATTATAGATACCATCATTACCTCAATTTGATGGAACTAGAGATCCATTTGTACACCTTCAAGCCTTTCAGAAGGCTTTGCCATCTCATGCAAGTCCTTTGATTATACTAAAGTTATTTCATTAGACATTAGTAGGGAAGAAAAAAATTGGTTCTTTCATCTAATCCCTATTGGTTCCTTGCACACATATGATGACTTAGAGGAGGCATTTATCAAACATTACATAGGAAACATGGACCCTCATGTTACATATGAGAAACTTGCCACATTGCATCAAAATACTTCATAGCCAGTTAGTTAATATATGTTACAATTTAAGATGCATATGTTAAGGTTGATCTATAAACCAATATATTTAGAGATTCAACATATCTTTATTAAGGGGATTCATCAACCTCTCCTTGAGCATCTATTATATTAGATAGAGTCATTTTTTAGGCACTTATGTTATATAGTTATAGCCTTGGAAAATAAATTGGGATTGATTGAGGTAGATTTAGTTGATCTAATTACTCTAGATTTCACAATAGTACCTAAAAATCCTAGCATCCAACATTCACCATGTCCTAAATAAGATAGGAGATCACAACAAGAAAAGCAACCAGTTAAGAATAGAGAGCTAGTTTTCAAAGCACAACCTATAATATGCACTACAAAAAATAGCAGTAAGGTACCACTATTGTTTGATTCAGAGTGGGATAGCCCATGTGTCACATTATCAGCACTATTATATAGGAGGTTAATCATATTGCCTTTTACTCATTGATAAGATTGACATCTCTTATAGAAACAAGCACATCGACCCTTTTGTAACTATCATCATATTTGTGGACATAGAGATAATGATTTTTATGGACATAGAGATTGCATTAATGGATGTGTTGATCATGGCATCATACCATTCACATAGGGGGCATTGAGATCTCCTCCATTATGGAACCATAGACCTCATTCATCCATAACTAAGTCATCCTAGGACATTCCTTTATAGGAATCATTAATCACTCATCATGAGCATAATGTGGGTTCTAAGACAAAGCGTTATAAGAGATCTCCTATTCATCCTATTTAGAAGGTTTGGAAACTAGTAAAGTGAGAGCATCCTACATATAAAACTATAGTTTGAGGAGTACATAGTGTAGTTCTATATACATATTTAGCAGAGTCATAGGCATCAAAACATAGTACTGCTCAAGAGAAACACTACAGCCAATTTTTTTGGATCTTATCTCACGTAGAAATCTACTAAGGTTAAGATTAAATTAACCCACATAATAGAGTACTTCTCTAGAGAGATATTCACTTTAGTCAGATTGTTAGGGACCTATTTCACGTAGAAACTTACTACAATTGAGATTAAATGAGCTCCCATCACAAGTTTCATCTCCATCTTGATCTATTGCTAAATCATACACATCACAGTAGAGGCTATAGGGTATATAATTATAGATAGATGAGCCTTATTCATAATAAATAGTTTCTATGGCTTATCTAATAAAGTTACATTTTGTAGAATCTCCATGTATAGCTACATTTTGTACACAACAAATAGTATCAAAGACATAACATATTCCTACATAACATGAGTAGTATAGGCACTTGTTCAATTAGACATCAGGGTTTAGATAGTGATACATCATAGAGTGATATGACACATATTCATACCACCATCAGTGCCTAATTTCACTTAGTAGGGCAATGATGGAGCCAAAGGTTTAGCTAGCCTTTGTATTCTTGAGCCACTCTTAGGGAAGTAATATGCACAACATGCTATCATACATCCCCATATATTAAAAACTAACATTCCTAATTGCCAATAACTATCTATAGCCAAAACTATCCTACCAAAATCTTGATCTTACTAAATCATATTTTTACCAACATTAAACTAGCTTAGTTTATCCAAATAATTTACCAATTACAAAACCAACAAATTTTTGCTTAAATATGATCACAAATTAAAATCTAGCATCAAATTTATCAACAAATAATCAAATCACATATCCCAAGTAAAATTTTACTAAACATCTACAAACCTTCAACATC
This sequence comes from Torreya grandis, assembly GCA_037957365.1. Lineage (NCBI taxonomy): Eukaryota > Viridiplantae > Streptophyta > Pinopsida > Cupressales > Taxaceae > Torreya > Torreya grandis. Next base: position 241,854 of record JARHVA010000772.1, on the reverse strand, counting down.
AATACCAGATCAACTATTTTTAAATCAACAAATTGTAATACAAATCTATTACACAATCCATAACATAATATGCCTAAATAAAAAATCAACTCAGTATCCATATTATATAACAAAGTGTTCAAAACATTTACATCATATTAAGATACAATAAATCATGAATGGGTGTCATGCCCTCACTATTAGTCTCACTCTTTCCTCTAGTACTAGTCCCATAGTCCAACTAAGCAATAGATGCCCTCACACCTCTTTAAGTTCTTGAATGCCTCTTACATTGACTCTCTCACTCTATTAACTAATCATACTCCTCATGCAAGTATGAATACCACCTCTAAAGATTCATGTACTCATCCATAATCTACATACTCACCAATCTATAATTAGGTGGATAAATCCTATGCCTATTTAACTTAGCCCTTAGCTCATCTCTCTCCTACTTGTCTAACATATGAAACTATTACTATAAAAACTCTATCAAACAAATGAGCATAAACAATAGATATAATTATCACTCACTCTATCAAACTCTCCTCCACCACATCATTAAGAACATGTCATGTGAGCTCTCAGAGTATCGACTAATTGATGGTCTCCTAGAACCCATCATCTCCACCTCCTCTCCCACTAGGTGCTTCATCCTGAGCACCTCCCACTCCACATACACACAAAAATTATAAACACTATGTTAGATATACATTTTCCAAACAAGATAAAACATGAATAAACTTGAACATAATTCAAATATAATCAATGCTTACCTCCCACCATCTGGATTAGAGTAGGATCCTCATACTCAGGGGTATCACCTCCATCAATATGATAAAATGGAGCCCATCGATGCCTCATCCACCATGTGATATATGCCTTTGTACACAAAATATCATCTACATTAAGAATATTTATAGCCATATCTCATACATCCAAAGGTAATGGTGTAACTTAGCCTCAGTAGGCCTTCCATGAGCTCCCACCCTTGTTGATGCCTGTGTATTCCTCACCCCCACACATGTTGTTAGGGGCACATATTGTGGTACTCCAAACTATCTAGTCACATGCTCATACTGAAAATGATCACACACTCCAATATAGTGGTCATATAACCAATAATTTACCCTCATATACCACAATTGTACTCCATCTTTAAGCCACATATGGAATCCTATATAGGGCCTCCATATGATATCTCAAGCCACCAATCTATCTAAAAATCATCTATGGTGATCTATCCTAGGAGACTGGATATCCAATATACTCATCTACTACTCTCTAAATTTCTATAGAGGTACCCACCTCTCCCTCATTAATATTATCAACCAAATAACCACTATGTGCTCATAAGCCTAATAATGTAATAAAGTAATTGCACTCATACCACCACTAAATGCCTCTTGAGTAAACCTATAAATATCCTTGTATAAGTTGGAAAGAATAATCCTAATTCATGAAAATATAATTCCATACACCTATATACCACACATGATCTTATGCATTCTATATGCAATTGACACCCCACTCCCATCCATAAAAATAAATGAATCCAACAACATGGCCAACCACTTCCATAGACATGGAACACATGATTGCATAATAATTGACAATAATACATAGCTATCACTATCTCTATGATTTATACCTGAGGGCACACTAGTAAAATACAAAGACACACAATCAATAGCATCAACACCCATGTCATCCTACAAATTCACATGTGATCCACTAACTGACAAATGTAAAATATGGTACACATCCTCAAGATTAATCATAATCTCTTTAGTAAGAAGCTATAAAGTACACATGTATACATTCCACCTCTCATATAAGGTAGTAATTAGATACCTATCCCACTACATAGTGCATAGGTCACACACATGACCCAATCCTACCCTATCCATCATAACTCTTTCATCAGCTGATAAAGGTAATAATTTCATCCATCTCCTAGCCTCTATAAAACTCCCTCAGCCATACCTCACCCTACAAAAACACTTTCAAACAACATATCTATTAATCAACCATGCCAAGGAAAATAGACAAGCTACACAACAATAGGTAACAACTCATAAACTTAGAAATCTAGCCCTAGTGGATAATGCTACAAAAAAGACACCATTACTAGATAACAGTGCTAGAACACGAATAGTAGGATTGAACCCTAGACATGAGTGATGAATCCTAGATAGGATCATTATAACTAGTTAAAAATTTCATAAGACTTAAAATAGCTCAAAAATATCTAAAATAGGCTTCCAAATAAACAAAAATCAAGCATTTTAGTTACTTACTAGGGTAACATCACCATTAGCCTCCACTTGGGCTACCAAATACTCAAATTAGGTCACAACAAGTGCTCATGTCCTTAGCATATATCTCACTTTAGATCTCCAAATCTCAACCTATTTTATGCATAAATGAATCAAGATTCAATTAAATTTTCCTATATCAAACACATTTTTCATCCAAATCAAAATACTATTTTGCCTATAACTTGAAGCTGTAGCTCCATTTTATAAACTATTTTATTCCACAAAATCATGACAATGGTACCTTCAATATCATGCAAGGCTTGATTTATTACTACATCATCTACCTATTATGGCACAAACATCTCTATACCTATTTTATATCCAAACATATAACTTGGTCCTAATGAATCAAAAGCTCATTCAATTTTCAAACACCTCAACCTAATCAATCAAATAAAATTTCAATCTCCTCATAATAGGCCAACCTTGTTTCTACTTACACCACTTTTGGCTCAACCTTCTCTATGATAGATCTTGTCCCTCTCCCCAAAAGGGGGGCATAATTCCTACTATTCCTATTCCTACACTTACCCAACATACCCATCCACTCTCATAAGTGGATATACCATGGTTCTTACACCTCCAATAGTCAGATTATCAGATTTAGTTTAGTTCAATTTAAATATATAGTGTTTTACACTAAATGGGTCACTCATCATGGTTTTTACACCTCCAGTATTCAAATTATTAGATTTAGCTCAGATTGGTCAAAATATATAGTGATTCAAATTACATGAGTCACTCAGAAGTACTCAGGGCATTCAGAGGGATATACCTTTAGTTTACAGATACACAAACTATTTAAATATAGTGGTTTAAATTATATGGATTCATAGTGACTTGATATAGATTTAGACTTGGCTACTAGATTTGGGCGCATGCACATTACTACATGTCTCACACATATAGATTCATACAACATGACACAGTTACAAGATTAGATAGTAATTTATAGGCATACTATAAAGCACAGTGTTTTGATATCCAATTTTAGACATGGGGCATGACATGATAGGTCATATCACATGTGGTTATATAGATTACTAAAATATACATATGCATCACTCACATACCAAATTTGGGAGTATGGCATAAATGTTCATGTTCTTCATTATCCAAGATTATATAAATTAGAATGGAAAGACGTGCTATTATCTTCTTGCACATTTACCAAAGTTTTTTATTACACTCAATTGTACCTAGGTTGTCACTAGGTTGGACCACATAACTATTTACAGCATTTGGTCCATAACAGTACCCAGACTGAGACTATATGAGTTTGTACAGGGTAGAGGGAAGACATTGGTTTTGGGCCTTTAAGCAATTCTCAATTCTAGTTTAGATTATTTAGAGTGGGGGCATGATATATTTTTCTCTTCATACTATATAGATTCTTTACACACATTTTATATTACATGAGTTTATGTGGGACAAATGGAAGACATTGGTTTTAGGCCTTTGAGCATTCCTCATTCTAGTCAAATTCAACACAAGGGGCAAGCATTTCCCTCCTCCATGATTACATGAGTTTCAATTTTAAGTCAAGTACAAGGGAATCCATTTCAGGGATTCCTTCTTTCTTTAGGCATTATTGGGCTTTCCATCTACTTCCCTGACTAGGAAGTGAGTTGGACCCTTTTGCATCACATTCATCTCTATATAGGTAGGCTCAAGTACACATTTTCTTTTCTTTATTTTACTCTAATACTTTATTTCATTACATCACTATATTAAATGGGGGAAAATATATACACCTTAAATTAGTCAAGCAACTACACATATCATGTCTTTTCATAGTCCTTTCACAAGAGACTCTAATTGGAGAATATGGGATTTGTTTAAATTTAGCCATGTTTTTTGGTTTAGTTATCTTGGTATTATTTAATATTCATAGACACATTTTCATTGATTCCCAGTCATTCATATCCTTCCAAACTTGAACCCAACTTAGCTAGACTACTCTTTCCATGATAAATCCATCCCCCTAAGCCTCATCAACTTAGGAAAATAGTGCCTAACTTGGACTATAGCACCGGTATCACTAGTGTCCATTTTTGGCACTCTTATTCTAGGTCATTTTTATCCCCACTAGTCAGTTTATATCAAAAAATTACTACTTTGACATATTAGATAATAAAAAAATTATTCAATAGTATAGCTTAACATTTTGCATCACACATAGACTTGCATGCTTGATCAAGGAAGACCCTAGGTGAAATTTCATTATTTCATTTACTGTGCATTTTTATTATGTATATTCCCTAAGGGATAACTACATTTGATCTGAGACCCTAGTTTTGGGATTAATGTAGGCAGTGATCATGACAATAGGGGTTCTAGATCATGCAATCATTCTTCCCCTAACCTAATTTTTCCCCCTTATTCTTTTGATGCATTTTTTGTTTACATGTGTAGATAAATATAGGGTTTCAATATTGAAATGGATTTATAGTGAGATTTTTTGAATTTTAGCCTTTGAAACTTCATAGATAGGGTCACACTGATATAAAAAACAAAAACCATAAAGCTCAATTCTTTTGGATAACAAAAATAAAAGTGGACTAAAGCACTAGTGCCACTAGTGTCTTATTTCATTGCTTTTGTCAAATCAAAAAATGAAGACCAGATCCTAATTTGAGATAGTGTCCCAATCCTATACCATAATTTCCAACTCCTAAATCATTCATTTTAGTCCATTTTTCAAGATAAGTTTATCTCTCTCTCTCTCTCCCTATATAGTTTAATTTTATTAAATTATCCAAAAATAGTATTTTAATATATTTGATTAGATCTTCCCCTTATTCTAGACCCTTTATTGTTTAGGAACTAGACCCTAGTTTCCCAAAAATAATAAAACAACTAGTTCTGGTTGAATGTTGGGACATTTTTCTTTGCACGTGGGAGCATATTTAACATGAGAAAGTCATTATAGACGTTGGGTATAGAAATCACTTCAGGATTTAGCTACTTATCGATATTAATGTATTATTTATATGGTTGTGCCAAATTTTTAGTGACATAAACTCTCCTTAAGAACACCACAATAATTAGATCCAATGCGTTCTTATACATTTCCAATGTTAATGGTTCATCTGGATTATAGTTTAGAATTAACCACTTGTACATCTTTGGAAATATTGCATTGAAAGTATGAATAGGCTCATTAGGTTCTCTCTTCATATTGGTGAAGAGATGATATATTATGCTAAGACTGGTGACCTATCCAAATTATGAAAGAAAATTTGATTGATAAGCATCCCAAAAAGTGATGGAATTTTTTATTAGATTTAAATACCAGTCACAAGCAACATTTATTAATGTAAGATGGAAAATCCTACATGCAACATATTCATAGATAATATTCATCAACCTTAGATTAGCCTTAAAGAACTTAATATGCTCTTCTACCATCCTAGCTCCTAGAGAAGAAAAGGATAATAGATACCTCTCATGATTCCTAAAAAATTCATGCATGTCCCTTGGGATGACAATAGTAGATATAACTAACCAAGGTGGTTGAGCCATTGGAGGATTAATAGATAAAGGGTTGTTTATTGGAGAAGCAATCCTAAGTATGCTAAAAATAGTCAGTACAGTTCTAGGTCTCTTATGTTGTGCCAAAGGTGAGACTAGTAGGCTAGCCTAGGAATTAGATCTAATCACCCTCCTAGGAGACTGTAGTGTAACTCTATATATAAATTAACCTCTTTTATCATAGGTTCAAGCCCTCCTTATATCACTAGTGAACTATTGATGTGGGTTTTATGCACACCATAGATAATGAGGTAGCCTCTAACATTTTAGGGTCTCAATGGAGAATAACTACACTCTAGGGAACAAGTTGTAGGTATGTGGTCTAAACAACCTATTGATGGAATAGATCATAGGGCATGTAGGTTGTTGATAAGGGTTTTGGATGGAGGTATGGTATCTAAAGGGTAGTTAATCTCTATGTGAATTGGATGGATGAATGGTTATTAATCTAAAGTGGGTAGGTCTCAAAATAAACTCAAAAAGGGGGGAGAAGGGTAAGGCATAAAATAAGAAATTATGGTTTTCAAGAATCACTTCCCTAGATATTTTTTAAAAGGACAAGTGCTTTCAGAATCTATGCCTATTGCTAGAAGTAATTGCACACACACAATCAAACATGGCTAAGAAGTTTAAGGAGATACTAATGTAGGAAAATCATGGGCCTCAGTCAAATATTGCTCTTTTTAGAGTAGCTATTACATGATCTTACTTAAGGGATTATGGATCATCACATTGAATACTGACTTATGTGATATTAAATTCCGAACATTAACTTCCTTTATAGTTCTCTATATAATTCAAATTTCATTAGTTTACATTGGTGGGGGACTTTTACATAACTATTAGGAAATATTTTAATCTTTATTTGGATAAGTATAACAAGTCATTATATTATTCTTGGCAATTGGGTATTTGGGTTTTATGTTGGGGACTGGTCTCTATAAAATACCCACAACAAAAAGCTCAAAGACATATTTCCATTGAATAAAATGTCTATGGCATAAAACTCAAAGACTTTTCTCTATTGGATAAAATCTCCATTGCACAACTTTTGATATAGAAAAGTTGATTTAGGGAAATTATTTTCAAACAAAATATTTGGAACAAAATCTCTGATAATAATGATTTTTTTTGAGAAAATTGTTATGGATAAAATGTCCTATGCAATTTCTCTGAGGACCAAATTGTTGTGGAATAAAATTGTCGAAGACCAAGGTATGAATAAAAATAAGTGCTGAAAACATAAACACTAAAAAGTTACCAGACAAATTACCTAAACATGAAACCCAAAAATCAAACTTATCAAATAAAATGTTTGAATAAAATGCCCAAACAAAAAGTTTAATGAATAGAATATCTAGATAAATCCTTCTAAATTACATAAGTCCTAAAAAAATCTGCATAGTTAGGAACTCTCAAAATGCATTCGTGAAGTTGGTCCATAAAATAATTACATAAATACCATGCCAAATTCCCCAAATTATGAAGGCTAATGTTTTCAATAATTTGCTCAAACATATAAAAGAGAGGCTTATCAACAAGGCCAGAATCTAAAATAAAGTGGGTCCTCATTTCTTCTAGAAGAAAAGGGGGATGTTGGGTATATAAAAAAAGTGTCATTACACCACTCACATTATTTTAAATACCTTTTCCTTGTGTCCAATCAATTTTGAAACCACGGTGCCTTTTTGGTCTATGACTAGTACCATTATGCCTGTCATTTTTACCTAAACTATCATCTATTTGAGGAAACTAAAACTTATAAACCAAGTTAAAAGTTGGTCTTGTTAAGTTTAGATTCAAAAATTGATTGGTTTATGACTTTTCCTTTCTTAATTTTTTCTTAGACATTTATCTCTCACTTTTAGATTGTGCAACTTGGACTGATTACTTGCTTGCTTTAGTGATCTTTGTGCCTTGATTTGGGAAGTGGTCTACCTTTTATGTTCCTCATGTCTCTTTTATTTATTATAAATAAGGTTGAAATGCTCTCTCTAAATAAAACCTTAAGCATGATTAGTTTACATTTAAGCCTTACTCATCACTTAGGCTTGAATGTTTTATTAATGTTATTTTTACCTACTTGGAATTGATAATTAGTTTTATGTATATGCCTAAAGTCTAATGTTTTTTTACCAATGGTTAAGTTTGTTTTTGAATCCATATACCTAATTTGAGTCCAAGTGTTTAAAGTTGTTATATTAATCACCTAGCATTTTTAGATTTTAGTTTTTTTACCTAGTTGTTTTGAGCCTAGCTTTGTGCCTTATTCCCAAAGACCTAACTATGTTTTCTATTTTTAGACCTAGATTGGAATCATTTGAAACACTTTGACAAAATTGGCATTTGGGTTTATATTTTACTTAACCATTTGTATGTAAGACATTTGATATTTATACCTTGAGGACATTTTTAGACCAAACTTATCATTGCCAATCTTAGAGATGGGCTCCATTTCTAGGCCAAGTTTAAACCATTTATAAATAATAGACCTAGTACCTATTCCTAGATCAATTCCCATTTTAGACCTAGACCTAGATGAAGATCATTTTCATGGACTAAGACCACCCTCTTTTATCTAATTTCTAAACCTAACCATGTCAATTATTATATGTTGTAATCACCCTTATTTGGGCTAATTAAAGTACCAATTTTGTCATTTCAATGATAATGGTACCTGATCCCCTACTTAGGATAATAACCCTCCTTCAAATTATGATAGCATCCAAACTTATTAGTGCCCAAAGATTACCATTCCACCTCCTCATCCTTTGACCTACACTTGTAACCAAGATTTACAATGCCCAAGGATTACCATTTTAGGCGCTAATCCTTCTACTTGCATTATAAAACAAGATTTACAACACCCAATGATTACCATTCTAGGCCATCAACAACTAATCTTCATAGTTACCATTTATTACCATTCCACACTCTCAAAATTTAACTTATGTTAATAACCAAGCTTCAAAAAATCCTTTAATTACCATTCCAAACCCTTCCAAATCTAGTAGCTTGTTATCCAAACAAGGTTGTAGAATTGTGACTAGATAGAGAATAACTACCATCCTAAACCTACATATAATTTTTGTTAAACCCCATATTAGATGATCCTATTTACAAATAAATCATTACAAAACCATTGATCATTCTTCATCTAGTACCTACCTTCCCCCATTTTAGAAAATATGTTAGTTTTTGAATCGTAGTTGAGCCAGTCATTACCTTTCTAAGATCCATCATTCAAAGACAAAGATGTTTTTAAAATTGATATTTTATAGCAAAGTACAAACCAAGGTCAAGAGAACCAGCCAATTCATGATGATTTTGTTAAAACACCCATTTGTGATAAGTCAACCTGTGATGAATCACCTTTTATTTGACAAATGAGTCTTTGTTGAGTCACTTCTTAATGATTATAATTGCCTTTGGGAAAATCATTATCTTGACCATTGTCCTATTTTTAAAGATCCTCACTTTGACAAGCTAGTTTCTATGGCATTATATCTTAAATTTTTCCCCCTCGTCGAGGAGTCTCACTTTGACAATCTAATATTTGTGGATTCACCCCTCAAGATGTTCACTCTCTTTAAAGGACTTCATCTAGATGAGCTAGTCTATGTTGAACATTTTTTAGATGAGTGTATTTTTGAAGATCCCATTATGACATCATAGGCCATTGATTATTTAATACCAAACATTTGGTAGAACATCATTATAGAAAAATCCACAATTGAAGAAAAATCAAAACTAGAGTCATGTTATATTCTTGAACTGGCATTAGATTTAACATTAGAAGTAGAATCAACATTAGTCTCAACATAATATTTAAAGTCCCTTGAGTCATACTCAACTTTATAATTAGAATACATTTGTGGTTGTTATGAAATTGGTTACACATGCCTTATCAATCAATTTAAATACATTTGTGATCCTTCCATAGTTTTTTAGGATGATTACTTTGGCTTAGACACAAGTTTTCTTAGTATATTATATAAGGATTGTGTTTCCTCTTCCCATTTGGTTATCATTCCATTTACCATTAATACCAATCAACATATCTATTATATTGAAATTCCACCTCTCAAAAGTGTCGATTGAGATCGATAGAATGACACCTTGTTGAATTGCATCCATGGAAACATATCAATTGAAGAATATAAGTGATACTAAGACCAAATTAATGAAGAAGAAGAATAATCTCCTAGTGAAACCTTTTTGGAGCTACGTAATCAAAGTCAAAACTTAGAATCTTCTAGTGAAACCTTATTTGAGGTGATATAAGACAATCAAAGTCAAAAGATAATGTTTCTTAATGAAACCTTTTTAGATGTGCTATGGGATAATCAAGACAACTTTATTGGTGAAAACCTCTTCAAGGAACCAATATCTGAGTATAATAGTTATTCAATTCTTGATGAAGACATTATCAAAGATAACATCAATATAACTTACATTCTATAACATAATTAGATGGCATATACTCTTAGGCCAAAATAATAAGAAAATTTGGTGATCTTATTCAGAGCATATTCAAAAGTATTTGGCCTTACCATAAGTAAAATTATGTTGAATCTGAAATCAACAACATTATGTGTGATTGAAAATCTTGATCTCCATTTATTACCGAGCCATTATACATTCCATTATGATCCACCTCTTTATTTACAAATTAGACCTTTTATCCACTATTTATCCTTATTTACCATCCTTGGTCATAATTTCATTTTCAAAGGCTATGACTACATCTTGTCTCAAAGTTTAGAGGAAACAAAATAAATGACCAAAGAAGATCATAATACATTATTAAAGTCCAAATACACAACTTGTTCTTGATAGCACAACTATTTAAAAGAGGTGTGAGATAGAAATTTAAGCATTTGAATATTATATTTGTATCATATGCTAATTAGGATGTGCACTTCCACATTATTAAGAACAATAGAAACATTTACCTTACTATAACTATTTATCTTGCCTTTTCCATTTGCCATTCACCTTACTGTTGTTTCATACCCTACCATTTACCTTACTAGTGACTATTTTGACCACACATTAAAATAGGTCAACCCCTATTGTTGAAAACTCTATATGGGTCTTATAGGGTATACCATGGTCCTAGTAATGTAATTTGACATGTAATTAGCTTTGTCATAGTCACTTTTAGTCCTTAGATAATCTATGTCAAGTTAGGGGTCATATTTGAGTCATTTATGAAGGTTTGTATGATTTTCCATGTAAGATAAGGTGTCTAAGTGTTTATAAATATACCCCATGTTAGTTTCTTGTTAGAAATGTTAGTACTAACTAAAAAATTATTGGTTTTTACATAAGAACAAGAGAATAGTTGTAAAAGGAGGCAATTTTGGCAGTTTTAGATGGTTATATAGATTTTACAGAAGTTGTAGAACATGTGTAAGGATTTTAAGTTACCCTTTAGTTCCTTTGAACTAATTTCCATGCTTAGTTTTTAATATCTTAAAAATGTACTAAATCTATTTTATTCCTCTATCACTCTTCTTTGCATGAAGAGATGGTCAAACAATTTTTTCATGGTAATACTAGCAAGAGAAGAATCAAGTTGAATAAATCTGAAGGATGTTAATACACTTGTTATAATTTTATTTCATGGTGATATTTATAGAATTGGTTGTTTATACTATATGAACCATTGATTATAAGTCTGCTACCTTTTTTCTACATGCTGATCCCCACCACCTCAAGGTTTACTTTTTGTTTACCTAATTATATATAAAAAAATGGTTGTACATAATTATGAAGAGTTTGAATAACCTTATCACATGGTTATTGGTTTGTTTTGTACTTGTGTTGAAAAATAGATAGTCAGAACACCTCACATTGTTAATGAGAGACACCATTGAGTTTGCAAACACGTTTCACCAAATTGTAGGAAGTTCTTGTTCTTGTAGTGGTTTCAAATGGAGGATATGATGTTTTTATTTTGTCATATATCATGGTAATCACCTTTACTTATAGATATTGGTCTCAAAAATTCCTCATATGAAAGAACATAGTTAGCCTTGTATATTCAATTTCCTATAAACATCCACCTACAAATAGAGAAAAGAGAATCTTGAGAAATCATGGTGGTAGGATGAATAATTTATAAGTTTTTTAACATGCTCTAAAAGTGTGAGAAAAAAATATTAAACCATTTAATATTTTAAAGTTTGGTTTTGTAAACTAATCTAATACACAGTCACATATCTTGCCTTCACCTACATGTATACTGCAATGACACCTACAAGAAGCTCATACAAAGGTCTATGAATATTGAAAGGTAGGTGTCTAAAACTTATTTAAACCTATTTAAGGTTTAAGAATATGGATAATGTCATGGTAGATACATGTAGTGGAAACAAACCTATTCTTACTCTCCACAAGTTAATGAAGTGACTTAAGGGATAAATTACCTTAAAGTTTTAGGGTTTTCACCTTTCTTTTGACCCTTCCATAGTGAAATACATGAGGTATAAATAGGTTTTAATGCTTCCATCATGTAACCCAAATGTAGGGGAAATGCATTTCAAAATAACATGGATGTTTAGAAAAGAGAAGGTGACGTAATTGGGTTTGAAACTCATGAAATCTTTCACTATAGTTTCTCAGTGTTATCTACAACATTTTGAAGTTCAAGTGACCCTATAAGGCAACAATGACATGTAGTGGCATGATTTCAAGACAAGTGATATTATGTGTATGAAAGTGGTACTAGTGGATCAAATAACATTTAAAACAATTGAATAATTGGGTCTTAACTCATATTACCATCTTATAGGGTCTCCTTTTATCTTCAAAATAGGTACCTATAGTTTATTATTAAATGATGGCATAATGTACGTTGAGAGAGTTGACTATTAGTTTCGATTTATCCTTAATATGAGTGTGATTGAATATGAAGGTGAGTTCAAAGAAATATAATAAATCATAATTATGAAGTATATTATGTATAACAACCTACATGATCTACTTTGCTTTTAAATGGGCCACCTATAGTCTGACTATAGGCACCTAGATTAATGATGATTTAGAAGTGGATAACCTAAAAACATCAATATGTTCCCATAAAAGTATATAATGAATCAAGAAAATTCTAGGTATTAGGTCATGATATATAAGGTATAAAACTTAGAGACACACTACAAGATACCTTATTTTCTTGAGGAACACACCTATAGTTTGCCACAATACACAGTCTGCTAGCTAGGATTAGCTTTGAAGAGATTTGAGGAGTTGATAGAAGAGTAAGGTGTTGGAAATGTTTAATAATAAATTCATAGTGGTGACATAAACCTCATAGTATTCTCATATCAAATAAATAGAGCAAGGAGGGTTTCAATATCCAACCTATAGTCAATGTAAAAATCCTTCACATAGTCAATGCTACATAGTTTGTCTTGAGGGTTTTTAGAGAATTGAGGGATCTATTAGTATGATCCATATCTAAGAAATTATACAGAGGGTACCCATTACTATATTTATCCTATCATGACATTATTTTGGCTGTGACGATAGGATAAGTGACCTCTATTCTATCTCAGACAAAGGGTACTCCTAGAGAACAACCTTACAGGTTTGACATGAAGAGGACAAGTAGGTGTGTTGAGGAGGTTTAGAGAATTTAAAAAAGAATGAAAAGAGATGTATTGAGAATGGGAAAACATGAATGAATCCTTACAACACTTAGTAATAAAATAAAGTAGCCATGAGCCTAGATATGTAATAAGGCCAACTAGGCCTAAACTAGACCTAAAAACCTAATGGGATCTTAATACAACTTCTCAGGCCAAATTAACCTTGAAATTCAAATAAGAACCTTAAGGAGAGGATATGAGGTTGATCATAGCCTTTGGTTTATAGACAGGCCCCATAAAGAGGTCAATTTTGGCTAAAACCTATGATGGGGTATATAGAATACACTCTCAAGCTCGAGAGGCCATCTTTAGAAAATCACACTAGTACAAAAACTTAGCATGGAGACCTAAGAAGTTGGTATATGTTGAATAAGGTCCCTAACATTATTATAGTGGAATTTTTTTGAAGTTTCAATGTCAAGATTATGTGAACAATCTTTAAGAGTCAAAACTAATTAAAACCCTCCAAACCCTTTCTCATGACCTAATTGTAAAGATAAGGAAGAAGATGTATCCAAATGAGTTAGTTTGTTATATAAAGTGATTTTTACTCTCAAATAAATCCCTCAAGATCCTTGCCATCATATTGGTCATTACCCTATTGTACATATAGGGTACAAAATAAGCTTTATTGATATATTTTATGTGTTTTATACGTTTAAAGGAGAGTTGAAGGATGAGAATAAATTGGGAAGGTCAATTAGGACCTAATATAAATCTTAATTCTAATTAATTTCTTTTAAAAAACACATAAACATTTTTTTAAGCTCCTTCACTTTAGGTAGTCTGTGGAAGATAATGAGAATGAAGGGTGACCACCAATTTAGAAAGTGGTAAGTCTAATTAGGAGGCCTTTAAATGTCTTATTGATGGAATTAGGGACAAGAAGAATCTTGATAAGTTCCATATCACCCATTACATTTATTGGGTTGAGAAACTAAAGACCATCTTAGTGCCAAATGTGAAGACATACTAGTAGAGCTAGTGATGGTGACTATAGATGATGAAAACACTTGTCTAGAACAATACCAATGGTTAGGGACACATAAAATTAATGTTGAATCTATTTTATAACCCCCCATAATAGTGAACATGTGGAAAAAATTCCTAGTTTGCTTTGGAGTGCTCAAGATAGGCCTAATGATGAAGGTAGTTAAAGGGTCCTATGCCAGATTTGAGGGTTTTTCATGAGTAGAGAGATATTTGTCCAAATATGACATTCATGGTATATTTTTTACTAAATTCCTAGGAAACATAACTGATTATCATGCCTTGAAAAGTGGCATTGTGACCTTTGAGCTCCACTTCTCTCTCCTCTCACACATTCTATAAATGCTAGCCATTTTATCTCCTTGTATGGGAACTCCATGCCTTGTATAGTGAAGACTTGATGGTTTTATGTTGTAATTTGCCTTTTAATAATAAATTAAATATATTTTTTATTTAAAAAACATCTTGTCTAAGTGTGTGAAGTGATGTATGGTGAGGTCTAGTGATAAGATTCTATCCTTGCTTCTCTTTGTCCTTTCATGTTTGGTGCAAAAAGTTTTGATTCTAACAGGTCATATGGAGTTTATCTAGTTTGTTTTTAATCCCTTAAAGTTTAAAAGTAACCTTATTGTATATATCTGACCTCTGATCCACTTTCCTTGAGTAGTGTCATGCATATCACCTCCATATTAAAATACTAATGTTTGAGTATTATAGGACTTTGAAGCTAGTGTTGTAGGTATTATCTTTTAGTGAAAGATTATGATGATATTGTAGAGATATTTATGGTGTATCAATCCCTTATGATTGTTTAATTTCATTAAAATTTATTCTCCTTTTCATCCAATTAATCAGTTAGTGTAGGTGATAAGCACTTAAAGGTCAATCTAGAAGTCTATCTCTACTATAGGCAACCCAAAGGCCTAGATGTATTCCAATGTTTTCCAAATATTAGAGTAGGCTTGAAAAACCTCCTTTAGGGTGAAATATTTTGTGACAATAGTTATGGCATGCCTGGTGGGACCATTTTACTAAAAACAACTTGTTAAGGTGAATGATGGTCTTGACAACATCACAGCTACATATGGTGTTATAATCATCATTTTCCAACTTCATTCAAGGTAAAATCTAGTTGTAAACCATTATTTTATCATATATTTATGTTCATACTTCATGGTCCTTACCAGGTCATTTATAGTAGAGTATTCAATCCCATCAATCCATCTCTTTAACCTGAACTTCCTCTTGAAATTCAACACTCTCAACCCATTCTACCCTTTGAAGAGAAAGAGGACTTTGCTAGCCAAGAAGACCAAGAAAGTGAGGGATATTTTGAAGAGAACAAGGATAGGAATCATGCCTTCCCAACCATTAAGATTGAAAATCCAATCCATCTTGATGCAAATGATGACATTTCCCCTAATGATATAAAGAGTGTTCTTACATTTAATGGTGAAAGCCATGTCACTCTTAGTGAGCACATTAGGGATATATCAAAATTATATAGTTTCCACAATGTCACTGAAGTCAATATTTCCCTTAGTTTCCATTAGGGATGATTTTGGAGAGCTGTTAGCATCAAGATTTGAGGACAAGAGTGATCACACTTCACTCATCCTTCAACTCAAAGTTACTAAAAGACCCCTAAGGAGATAATACATGATTTTAATGAGAGATTACAAAGGACTTGGAATAGGTTGCCTCCTCCCATGATACTACCTACTAGCTTTGTGTTTCCCACATATTTAAGGGTTGTACTAACATAGCCATCATGTTATAATCCATGGGTGGTTTCAACTTACTTTAATCATATGAACTTGTCATTATAGATGAGAATGGCCTCATACAAGCTAGAAATTTACCTCCAAATGTGTATATTTCTCTACTTCCAAATAATTTTACTAATACTTTAGGTGTTTCTCAAGTTCCTAATGTAAATGCCAAGTCAAGGACTGCTCCTAAAAAGGTGAAAGTGACAATTAATTGGAAGGAAATATATCAAGCCTTAGAGAATTACACTAGGAAATATAATCTACAACATGGTGTGAATCAAAAACCTTACCCTATCATCAGTTATATGTGTTCTTTCCAAAATCAGCTTAGCTCATTTTTGGGAACAACCCCTTACAAAACTTATCTGTTTCATATTTTGTCTCTCTAAGTTTGTTTTTGAGATGAGTTTTGAATTTGTTCTCATCTTGGCTTAGGAACATGAGAGTGGTTACGATCTCATTGTGACCAAGGAACCCCTCCCCCAGACTGCCTCTTCCAGAGTTGGTCTTTTCTTCCATTCCATGCACGAGCGACAAATTTTGCCGCCAGTGCATTTTAACCTTTGTAAAGCAAGGGCGGAAAATTTTGCCACCCTTGTATCTTGACCTACAATGGCAAAAAAATTTTCCGCCCTTGCATCTTGACCTGCAAGGGTGGAAAATTTTGCCTCCCCTGCATTTGAATTCACCAAAACATGCAAGGGGGCAAATTTTGTCGCCCAAGCATGCCTCGGTTTCTATGCATGCCATTTATTGCCACATGCGACAGGTTGTTGGAGTTGTTTTTCACCCCATATAAACTGATTTGAACCCCATTTCTTCTCATTGATTCCTCCTCTCCTCCTACCCTTTGCATCTGGATGATCTAGCGAATGACTTAAAGTGTGACTTGGTAGATTTAACCTTATGGCATGTGCAGATCTTTAGGTAGGTCTTGTTTTTAGTTTTTATTATCTTTCCTTCTTCTATCTTAGCATATTTTTCTTATTTTCATTTTATTTTGAGTATTTGTTGTTTTCTCTTCCCCCCTGGTTGACCTTCCATGCCTACCTACCTGCAGGGATGGCTTAAAATGCCGTCCCTCTCCTTTACCCACAATTTCCTCAAGCCATCTTAGGCGGTGAATTTTGCTGCCCGTGCCTCGGCCTCCAAGCCTTTTTAGCTATGTGAGGATGGTGAATTTTTCCCTGCAAACAATCCTTGCACGTAGGGGCAGCAAAAATTGCCAGCCTCGCGTCCCTCAGTTTTCTCATCCCTATAATAGAGGCAAAAATTGCCGCTCCTCTATGTTTCTTTTCTTACCTATAAGGGCAGTGAATATTGCTGCCCGTGTAGGCCTTTCTTATAGGGCGGTGAATTTTTCTACCCCTACCTCTTTCTCCTCTAGCCTGCAAGAGTGGCAAAATTCACCGCCTGTGTAGGCCAAACATGCATGGGCAACGAATTTCACTGCCCTTGCATTTTTTTTACTCTAACCTGCAGGGGTGGCAAATTTTGCTGCCCATGCATCCCTCCTCCAGATTTTCCTAACTCTGGAGGATTTTTCATGTTATCTTTTTATTTCCTTTTTTGCCTCATTTCCCGTGCCTTTTTTCTAACTCAGCCTTTTTAAGTGACCTCCATTGACCATGATCACTTAAATTGTGTTTTTTCCATTCATCCACTTTCCTCTAATCTCATAATCATGTCTGTAGCACCTTCAGAGAACTCTTGCTTATCGACACCTGTCTGACTAAAACCAGTTCCCATGTCTTAAGCATCTCCAAAAAAGGCAAAAACCATGAAATACAAATATCAGGGCATCTTCCCACTCACATCAATTTCCTCAAATGTCGACGACATCCAGGACACTAAAATTGGCCACATGGACATGGCCGAATTCATAGCTCGAATAAAGGTGATGAACCTAAGCATGGAGATAAAAAGGATCATCGAGAGTAACATCCACCTAGTGGCCTCTTTTCTAGTGGTAGCACATCATATAGAGTTTGTTCCTCAATGTGCCCACTTCTACAACAAAGAGACCAGGTCAGTCTCAGATGTAAGTGGCAATGTGGTGATTCAGCTAGATCTCAAATTCATCGATAAAGTTTTCATGTGCCCTCCAGCCATCGAAGTAACCAAGATTGACATCGTGAACACCCAGAAGGAATATGACAAAGACCCTGAGAGGGAAAAAAGTAACAAACTACAAATGGTTGAAGACCCCTAGGACCAACTTATTAAGATGGTCATGGAACTTTCTAAGGAGTGACTTCATTGAGGAGGTTGGTGACTTGATCACCCTTCTCAGCAGGGTACGAGGCCTCCCGTCTTCTTCACTGTTCCATGAATGGATGTACCCATTCATTAAAATCATCTTCCAAGGTAAACATGTCATCTTTTGGGGAGAGTAGATCAACAACGCCCTCCATGAGCAGCTAATCAAGGTACAAACTTCTTATAAGTTTTATATGACTTCGTACCTTGTGTATATAGCTGCCACAATGCAAACTTTTTTGAGCTTAACCATAGAGGGGGATAGAAAGACGACCCCAGTGTACTCATATTACCCCCAACTAACTCTGCAAGGATCAACCCACCATTTCAAAAGGATAAATGATGCCTTCTTCACCGTATTTCTATGTCTCTTCAATCCTCAGCTTGAGTAGAAGAGAGTATCAAATGAGGCTTGGACAGTAGTCAATGATTACGACTGCATGTTCCTTCAATTTCCCACCTTCTGCTATCTTTGGGTTGGATTTTTCCAAGGCTACCCCTATATGCTCCCCAACTTCCCTTCAGATAAGTTGGTACTAATGGAACTTTGTTGACAATTGATTATCGTGCATACACGACAAATGGTCTAAAAATTCAATCGAGAGAAGGAGATGAAAGATTATTACAAGGCCAAGACAGAGCAGCTAACGACAGTAATAAGAAAGTTCACTCTTCCCCCTGAAGTAGCAACTCCAGAGGCCTTCTTTGTAGATGACCCAATCATTCAAAAATTAGAGAAGACTTACTTGAAGGGAAAAGTCCTAGAGGATAATATTGAAAGAATGCATACTCAGGGAGTTTCTTTGTTATCAGAGGTTGCAGAAAGGATGGGTAAGATGAGGAAGGTAAGAGCAGAGTTGGATGACTTTGTCTCTCTTATCTCTCAGGAGATTGATAATTCAGAAAAGGATCTTAGCAAATGGAAGGAGATGAAGGATCTCAAGAAAAGTACCTTGATATCTATCGGTGTCATCTCCATCAAGGAATCTTATGTTGAAATTAAGGAGTCACTAATTTTTAGGATCCAGGTACTCAAAGATTTAATTGATGATCTCAAAGCTTTCAAGGAGGCTAGTGAGAAGAGCGACCTAAGCCTGCTAAATAAACTAAAAGAGCTGCCTTGTGACCTAACCTCTAAGGACAATCAGTTCCTCCCGATGGAAGAAATGATTCAGAGTTTCAAAGAGATGATTCAGAGAGATTTTGAAGAAAAATCCTTCTCAATGTCTTCTGTGGACAATATTCTAGATGCTCAGTTAACTTTGAAAAACCTAAAATCCAAGTTAACTGGTCATGCTAAGGCCATCACAGCATTGAAGGATGCATTAATCAGAGCCAGAATCATCTCCAAGAACACAATTGCACCAGATAGCATAGAAATTTAGGCATCCATCACTATGTACAATGCCCATATGAAGAAATTTGGCAGCAAGAACTGAATTTTTTCCCTTCTTTCTTCTTCTTTCCTTATGCACTTTTATTTTGTGAAAAGTGCATGCAATTTTGTAAGATATAATTACATGTAAATATTTTAGAAAAATATCTCAAAGTCAAAGATGAGTCATCTTTGACTGAGATATTTTTGTATTTTATTATTTTCTAGTTTTTGAGAATTTTCTCCCTATATATAATGGAGACCTCATTTGTAAATGATTTTGGAAAAATAGAGAGCAAACACTGTTGAAATTGAAGAAATTTTTGAGACTTTGTGCTCAAACTTGTAAATCATATTTTGTTAAATGAATGAGAAGCATGTTTATTTCAGACTTTGTGTTGAAGTTATCTATGTTGTCTAGGAAACAGTTTCTTATGTTCTCTTTCCTGATGATCTCTTGTTTATCTAATTTAATAAGCAAAGTGGGTGTGTTAATATTATCTGAGAACACTTCTAAAAGGTAGAGGATATACTTTGGGCTACCTTTATCTTTGAGATTCAGATATCTTTTATAGTTTCAGGTGAAGACTTTGTGCTTCATTTTACTCTACGATTACGCCTGTCCTAGATCGGTGAAAGAAGCTACGGAAGACTTTATGCTTACATGAGTGCTCTTCTGGACCTTGTCACTTTAGGTGATCTCCTACTCCCCGTTTGATACCATTCCTGAAAGAAGAGGAGTGTTGTTAGCAAAGACCAAGATTTTCCTCTTTTATTTTTTGTATATTACCTCTGAAAAAAGAGAGGTAGATGCTGTTATACCACCCCATGTGTTATTTTCTGCTTAATTATATATATATATATATATATATATATATATATATATATATATATATATATATATATATATATATATATATATATATATATATATATATATATCTAGCACACAAATATTTATAGGGAACCTCCCTTTGATGAGAGGAGAGATTTACTTCATCTAGATCTGGTAAACTCATACTTTTTGTGGTGTAAATCTCCTTATGCTATGGTGATAGGAACTATTTTGGTCACCTGTTAGCTGGTCGACAAAATATTCATCCAATAGCTTTTTGGCGACTCTGTTGGGGACACGAATGTGCATTTTGAAGCCTCAAGATCCAACTTGAAGTAGTTTTAGTCCCTTTTCCATTTAAAATTTGGAAACTCCACGCTACACCAGAAGTTAGAGATCTAAGGGTGTTTTTGACCCTGTGTTTGAGTTGGCGCATCAAAGAAATTTTGACCTATTTCCTCCACAGCCTTTCCTCCAATGATCTAAAATTATACCTCCTGACCTTATCGGATCACCCCTGCAAGGAAGAACATCTTTTGCTGCCATCAATCGTGCCTTGCCTATAAATACCCCACCAAGGTTTGTTATCCCGCCATTTAATCATCCTAACATAATGGCTCAAGGCCCGTAGGGTAATTTATTTGGTCCTCTTAATTTGACTGCACCTCTGAATGAACTACCTCATAGTTCTAGAAAAAAAATTCTTAAGTTTTTTGGTGATGGAAAGGTTCATTTTGACGAGCATATTGCCACTTTCTCCATAGCATGTGGAGTGATCGGCATGGAATTTGAGGATGTAGCAGTTAGGATTTTTGTGAAAACTTTGCAAGGAGCCACTGCGGATTAGTTCTATCACCTGCAGTCTAGGTCAGTAACAGACTGGGATATGCTCAAGTCCAAATTCAAAGCTAGGTTTAAACCTGCTGAAGATGCACACGCTTTGTTAGCTCAGTTAACATAGTTGAAAAAAGAATCCCAAGAACCCATGAGGGATTTCATAGCTAAATTCAACAAGTTGAGGAACTGGATTCCAACTGTGGCTCAGCCCACACCCAAAAATCTCAAGTGCTTTTTTATCAATTCGTAGCTTCTCGAAGTAAGTTTCTTGTTGAGGCGAGCTGGTCCTATGGATCTAGCCTTGGCTCAAAGTTTGGCTACTAAGATTGAGGATGATCTTATCTTGGCAGGTAAGATCAGAAAATACCCTAGTAAAAATAAATTCTCTTTATCTGTTGAAAGTTCTTCAGGTACTATAGATCCTATGGTGTAGAAACTGATGAATGAACTGATAACTTTGAAGAGACAAATAACAAAAGGTACGTCTACTCTTACCTATCGAGATGCACCTAGGAAAACATTCTAGAACCAATAGTATCAGGGTAATGCTACTTGGAACCAAGGGCAATCCAATCACCTACCTCCCCCTCTAGGGAAATTGGCCATTAAAGCAACACCTGCCAATTCAGCGATCAGTTACCTGGAGGTTGAGCATGATAATTCGTTTCAACTTCAGTTAGACCAACAAGAAGATGCTAATCTCTTCAATGAGCAGGAAGAAGAATTAGCTAGCGACTCTAATATCAGTTTCCTGGATTACCAAGACGAAGCTGGAAGTCAAGGGGAGGGTTTGGATGGATCTTACGCTATTTTCACCAGGTCTTAAAATTAGTCAACTTTTTAGACTGACAAAAGAAAGGCAGAGGAGGAACCCTGACCAGCGGTTTCTATCGCTAAACGTGGGACTCCATTGCCTCCATAATCAAAAGAGCAGGTAATTCATAAAAAAGTAAGTACCTCCAACCACGCCATACCTTCCACTTCCATTGTCCAGACCAGTGCCACACCTATTAAAGTCCCTGATGATGGACTCTCTTCCTCTATTGCAAGTTCTTTTCAATTATTTGATATAATTGATCATGCTAGAAAGACTAAAATTCAAATGATAGAGGTTGAATATTTAAGGGCTAACCCAAAACAATTTGATAGGTTAGTAGAATATGTGAAAAACAACGTCGTCCTCGTAGGACAAGATTCTTTGAAGGCCGTTCATGATCTCCCTAAAGATAAATCAGCCCAAAACAATCTTGTTGTGACTCCTCCTATCGCTCCCAGGAAAATAGAACCTTTCTATGTTTCCCTACTTATAAATGGTTATAAACTGTGTAATTATATTATAAACTCTGGAGCTTCAGATAATGTCATGCCCACGAAAGTGGTAGATTATCTTGGCCTGACTTTGACCAAAACTTTTGGGAGGTGTTTTTCCATGGAAAATAAGCAAGTTCCCCTCCTTGGTTAAATAAAAGATGCTCAATATGCCTTCGCGGCTTTTCTAGAAAAGTGGATAAAAATAACAGTTTTAATGGCTGATGTTCTAGCATCTTACGACATCCTGCTTGGGAAAAATTTCTGTAAAGATGTTGGAGGCGAGCTAAATATGGACTTGTCAGAAGCAAGGATTCCAGTTCAAGGTGTCATGAAGGAGTTACTTCCTAAAAAATAAGCAAGGTATGTAGTTACCTGATCGTCAGCACTAAAAGCTCAAATTTTATTTGAGTCCTTGGGCATGGGCAACTACTTCCTATCTACAGACAAAACCCATGAGACATCTGATGAAACTCTTATGAGTAATGACTTGAGATTGTGTTCAGCTAGCACAGCAAGAAAATTGACAAATCAAAATGAACACATGGAAGAGCCTCTTTTCCCAAACAAAGGAGTTTTTAAAGAAAAAGCAGCGTCTAATGAGGTATGGACCTTAGAATTTGACTGTAGTTGCTCCTCTACTAGTTCGAGAGTTGGGGTTGTACTGGTATCTCCTCAGGGAGATATTATTCCTTCATCCTACAAATTACAGTTCAACAATACCAACAACACAGCTGAGTATGAGTCCCTATTGCTCAGACTATAGGCTAGAAGAGAAAGGGGCATTAGGCTACTCCATGCTAAAGGAGATGCTGAGTTGATAGTCTGTTAGGTGAGAAACCTATATCAGATGAAAAATAAAAGGTTGCGCCACTATCTCAACCTGGTCTGGGATCAGATTGAAAATTTTTATGCTTTCAACATCTCTATCATTCCAAGAGAATTCAATGACCGGGCAGATGCATTGGCTGTCTCTGCCACCCTTCTAGTCCCTCACCCAGACTTTAAGGGAGATAGGTACACTATTGAACTAGTCTTTTGGCCAAGTGTACCAGATAATGTCGGCCATTGGCAAGTATTTAATAATGATGATCAAATCATTGCCTTCTTAGAGCAAAAAGACAGTTTCGAACAACTGCGTTTTGAAGGTAGTGAACTCTGAGAATGTGAAGCAACTCTTGAGACTAATACGAATATAGGTGAAGATTTCCTACAGCTTAGGGGTAATAAAATTCTCAAAGGTCTGGTTTCCCTAGAGAAGTTGTTTGATAACCATGACAGGTTTATTAAACAACAACGAATAGATTCAAATTCTTCCCAAGATTTTGATCAGGTCAACTTGGGAACCAAGCGTGATCCTAAGATGGTAAACATTGGGAAATGCTGCACTCCCAAAGAAATATTTGAGCTTGCTAGTCTACTCTGCCAATATATGGATGCATTGGCTTATTCCTACGATGATCTAAAATCACTCAAGCCAAATGACATTTGTCACGACATTCCCCTAAAAGCCAACTCTGTACCTTACAAGCAAAAATTCAAGTAATATAATCCAAAAACCTTAGGTACTAGTTTAGCTGAGATACAAAAGATACTTGATGCCTGGATAATTTTTTCAATCCATCACTCAACATGGATTGCCAACATAGTGCATGTCAGGAAAAAGAATGGAAAAATTTGAATTTGTGTGGATTTTAGAAACTTAACCCAGTTATCTTTAAAAGATAACTACCCCCTTCCTATTATGAATCAAGTCCTACAGATGGTAACAGGTTCAAAAATGTTATCAATGCTAGACAGTTTTTTGAGGTACAATCAGGTCGAAGTCAGAAAAGCAGATCAACACAAGACAATGTTCACCACACCTTGGGGCACATTCGCTTACCGAAGAATGCCTTTTGGTTTGATAAATGCAGGCACCACATTTCAAAGGGTGATGGATCTCACTTTCAAAGATGAGATGGGAAAATTCATTGTAGTATACCTAGATGATCTGATAGTGTTTTCAAAACATCATTCTGAGCATGTTCACCATTTGCAAAGGATACTAGAACGCTGTCGTCAGAACGGTATCTCTTTAAACCCAAAGAAATCTATCTTCGGAGTAACTAAAGGAAAACTTCTTAGACATATCATGTCCTGAGAAGGTATTAAAATTGATTTAGAAAGAGTAAAATCCATCCAGAAACTTACTCTACCTACCAGCAAGACCGCAGTTCACTCTTTCTTTAGAAAAGTGAATTTTCTCTGAAGGTTTATTCTTGAGTTTGCTGAGAAAACTCATCACATTATCAACATGATGAAGGGCAATGCTACATTTAGGTGGACTGTTGAGGGTAAATCAATGTTCAAAGAGATTAAGGAAGCAATCTCCCGTGCACCAGTCTTGGTCTGTCCAAATTATACTAAAAAAATCAAAATATATAGTTATGCCTTTGAACATACACTATCGGCTATGTTGGTCTAGCAAAATCTAGAAGGTGCAGAATCTCCTATCTCATTCATGAGTTGTCCACTCAAGGATAATAAGCTAAAATATTTCTTTATGGAGAAGCATGCATACATTGTGGTCAATGTGGTCAAGCATTTCAAGTTTTATATCCTAAACTCTCACACTAAAGTTCTCATACCAGACACAATAGTAAAATCTATTTTGACTCAGCAAGAGTTTGGTACGAAGAGAGGTAATTAGATCACCAAAACTCAAGAGTTTCATCTGGACATCAAACCAACCAAGCTCGTATAGGAAAAGGGTCTTTTCCAGTTGATCGGTAACAACATTCTAGGTGAAGTAGAAAGTGAAGAAGTAGAGATTGAAGGCATGCCTATGGTCCTCTTTGTTGCCACTACTGATGAGTGGTATTCTAACATTACTCATTTTCTGACATATGGTGAGTGTTCCGCTCATCTTTCTTTTAAAGAGAAACAGAGTGTTAAATTGAAAGTAATTGGTTATGTTCTGTGGGACAATGGTCTTTACAAGAGAAACTTGGACGGGAAATTTTTTCATTGTGTTGACAAGGCCCAACAAGAAAGACTCTTAGAATATTTTCACAATCTGGCCTGTGGGGGACATTTTTCTGCACCAGTGACAGTGCACAAAATTCTACGAGCAAGGTATTATTGGCCCATGCTTTTCTAGGATGCCTATAAATTGGTGCATAGGTGTGAATTGTGCCAACAATTCGTTGGGAAGCCTAAGCTTCCTGCATTGCCTCTCAAGCCGGTAGTGATCGAGGAACTGTTTCATCAGTGAGGTATTGACTTCATTGGGGTAGTCAACCCATCTTTAAGTACTAGACATGATTATGTCCTCACGATAATAGATTATTTTACTAAGTGGGTGGAGGCCATCCCAACTAAGCCTGCTACGTCTGAAGTGGTATGCAGCTTTCTCAAAGAAAATATCATCTCCAAGTTTGGTGTCCCACTAAAGATCGTAACAAATAATGTGGCCTATTTTTCATCACATGAAACTACTCAATTCTATTTTTATTATGGGATTACCTTATCCCATACTTTAGATTATTTTCCTCTAAGAAATGGCCAAGCAGAATCGAGTAACAAGAACTTGGTCACTATTATCAAAAAGTTGGTAGACGATAATCAGAGAACATGACACAAAGCATTGTATGATGCTTTATGGGCAGATAGAATAACACCCAAAAAATCTATAGGTATGTCCCCTTTCCAGCTTCTTTATGGTTTAAATGCAAAAATCCCCATCACCCTTGAACTGCTAGCGGTCAGGTTAACTAAAGCAATTGAAGACTCAACCTTCAAAAGCTCGATCGACAAAAGAATCATGTGTCTAAACGAGCTGAATGAGCATCGAGCTATGGTAGTAGATCAGATTAAGAAACATCAGATTTAGGTGAAGGCACTCTTTGATAAGAAAGCTAAAGTTCATGATTTCTGAGTCGGAGATCAAGTCTTGTTATGGGACAAGAGGCGAGAACTAAAAGGGATGCATGGAAAATTTGACTCCCTATGGAGAGGCCCATTCACCATTCGATAACTCTATGGTAAGGCTAGCTTCTTACTGGAGTACCAAGATGGAAAACCATTCTCACTACCTTACAGTGGGTAGCATTTGAAGCTGTTCAATTCTTGAGACTTAGAGAAGTCCATTTGTATATATGTACAGTTTTTATGTTTTGTCTATTTTTCTTTCATTTTTAACCTGACTCCATAGCCCAATGGCTTGGATAAAGGCACTTAGAGACTGGTTTCTACTCTCGCTAATCAATTTGATTAACAAAAGTTCCCTAATAGGAGCTAGCTGTTGTTTTTAAAATTAGCTTAGCTCATTTTTGAGAACAACCCGCTACGAAACTTATCCGTTTCTTCTTTTGTCTCTCTAAGTTTGTTTTTGAGACAAGTTTTAAATTCATTCTCATCTTGGCTTAGGAACGTGAGAGTGGTTATAATATCATTGTGACCAAGGAACCCCTCCCCCAGACTGCCTCTTCTAGAGTTGGTCTTTTCTTCCGTTCCGTGCACAAGTGGCAAATTTTGCCGCTAGTGCATTTTGACCTTTGTAAAGCAAGGGCGGAAAATTTTGCCGCCCCTGCATTTTTATTGCAATGGTGGCAAATTTTTCCACCCTTGTATCTTGACTTGCAATGGCAGTAAATTTTACCGCCCTTGCATTTTGACCTATAAGGGCGGCAAATTTTGCCACCCAAACATGCCTCGGTTTCCATGCGCGGCATTTATTGCCATGTATGGTGGGTTGTTGGGGTTGTTTTTTACCCCATATAAACTAATTTAAACCCCATTTCTTCTCATCGCTTCCTCCTCTGCTCCTGACCTTCGCATTTGGATGATCTAGCGAATGACTTGAAGTGTGACTTGACGAATTTAACCTTGTGGCATGCGTGAATCTCCAGGTAGGTCTTGTTTTTAGTTTTTATCATCTTTCCTTCTTCTATCTTAGCTTATTTTTCTTTTTTTTGTTTTATTTTGAATATTTGTTGTTTTCTCTTCCCTCCGATCGACCTTTCATGCCTACCTACCTACAGGGACGGCTTAAAATGCCATCCCTCTCCTTTACCCGCGAATTTCCTCAAGCCATCTTAGGTGGTAAATTTTGCTGCCCATGCCTCAGCCCCCAAGCCTTTTTAGCTATGCTAGGATAGAGAATTTCACCATGCAAACAATCCTTGTGCACAGGGGCAGTGAAAATTGTAGCCCTTGCGTCCCTCAGTTTTATCATCCCTACAGGAGAGGCAAAAATCACCGCTCTTCCATGTTTCTTTTCTTACCTGCAAGGGCGGCGAATTTTGCCGCCCCTACCTCTTTCTCCTCTAGCCTACAAGGGCAGTAAAATTTGTCGCCTGTGCAGGTTGAACATACATGGGTGGCAAATTTTTCCACCCTTACATCTTTTTTTACTCCAACCTGCAGGGGCGAAAAATTTTGCTACCTGTGCATCCCTCCTCCAGATTTTTCTAACTCTGGAGGATTTTTCGTGTTATCTTTTTCTTTCCTTTTCCACCTCGTTTCCCATGCCTTTTTCTAACCTGGACTTTTTAAGTGACCTCCATCAACCATGATCACTTAAATTGAATTTTCCCCATTCATCCACTTTTCTCTAATCTCATAATCACGTCTGCAGCACCTTTAGAGAACTCTTGCTCATCGACACCTGTCTGACTAAAACTAGTTCCCATGTCTGAAGCGTCTCTGAAAAAGGTGAAGACCATGAAATAAAAATATCAGGGCATCTTATTTCTCACGTCGGTCTCCTCAAATGTCGATGACATCTAGGACACTGAAATTGGCCACATGGACATGGCCGAATTCATAGCTCGAACAAAGGCGACGAACCCAAGCACCAAGATAAAGAGGATCATCGAGAGTAACATCCATCTGGTGGCTACTTTTTTGGTGGCAGCACATCATATAGAGTTTATTCTCTAATGTGCTTGCTTCTACAATAAAGAGACCAGGTCAGTCTCATATGTAAGCAGCAATGTGGTGATTTGGCTAGATTCTGAATTCATCGATAAAGTTTTCATGTGCCCTCCAGCCATCGAAGTAACCAAGATTGACTTCGTGAACGTCTAGAAGGAATATGACAAAAACCCTGAGAGGGCAAAGAAAGTAATGAACTACAAATGGTTGAAGACCCCCAGGACCAACTTATCAAGATGGCCATGGAACTTTCTGAGTGACTTCATTGAGGAGGTTGGTGACTTGATCACCCTTCTCAACAGGGTACGAGGCCTCCTGTCTTTTTCACTATTCCATGAATAGATGTACCCATTCATTAAAATCATCTTCCAAGGAAAATAGGTCATCTTTTGGGGAGAGCAGATCAACAATGCCCTTCATGAGTAGCTAACCAAGGTACAAACTTCTTACAAGTTTTATATGACTTCGTACCTTATGTATATAGCTGCCGCAATGTGAACTTTTCTGGGCTTAACGATAGAGGGGGATAGAAAGATAACCCCAGTGTACTAATATTACCCCTAGCTGACTCTGTAAGGATCGACCCACCATTTCAAAAGGATAAATGATGCCTTCTTCACCGTATTTCTATGTCTCTTTGACCCTCAGCTTGAGCAGAAGAGAGTATCAGATGAGGGACAGTAGTCAACAATTACGGCTACATGTTCCTTCAATTTTTCACCTTCTGTTATCTTCGAGTTGGCTTTTTCCAAGGCTACCCCTATATGCTCCCCAGGTTCCCTTCAAATAAGTTAGTACTAATGGAACTTTGCCGACAACTAATTGTCATGCATACCAGACAAATAGAGCTGAAGAAACTAGGTTTCCAGTTTCTAATCAAAATTGGCAGATATTCCATTTCAATAGCAGCTAAAGCCAAAGTCATGGAAATAGAAATGCAAATGGTCACTCTAAAACTATTTCAGAGAAGAGAAAAATTTGACTACAGGGAAGTCAAGGACAAGATCAGGAGGAAGACTCAGTTCCATGAGCCCATGATTGAAGACATCTGGATCGACCTGAGGATGACCAAAGAGATCAGAAAGATGGATTATTGTAGGCTGACCCTAGACTAGATTAAATATCTAGGACTTACAGAGATCCCCTCCAGTCTAGCAGATGATAGAAACATCATCAATAAAAAATACCTGGCTGAAAAGGTTGCTAGTTCCCCTCTTCCTCCAACTCAGTGGTCTTAGAAGGAGCTGACTTCTCTAAGAAAAATATTCAAACTAATATTAGCTAACACCAATGATTGGTTAGCAGCCAAAGGGATCATCCTGAGAGAATTCATCATGGGATCAGAGGGTGAACATCAAGCAGAGACGAAGAAAAAGATAGAGAATAGAACTAAAAACAAAGGTGATGTACCTTCCCCTTCTATGCCTCATAAACTTAGAATCATCTTTGTATCTAAGAAACCAAAGACTTATAAAGAGCCTGAAGCGGTAGCAAAAGGAATTGAAGAATAGAGCTCTCAAACATAGATAGCCTAGCCAATAGAAATAAATGATCAACCATCAGGGCAACCAAGCACTAGACCTCTACTCTCACAAGAAGAAGCGCAACTGCTCAAGAGCATCTCTCCTTCTCCCCCTCAGTCTCTTGTGGTGCCCTCTTCTCCTATCTCTCTGATCAGTGTTCCCTCCTCTGGAGCCACCTCTCCTTCCAAAGTCATATTTGGTGATCCTCAGGGCACTTTTGGAGGTTCTTCTCACTCTTCTAGGTCCATTCCAAGTTTATCATCTCCTTCTTTCAACTTGGCAGAAAGCCCTACACAAGAGCTAGAATCAGTAGTTGGTACAGTTTTGTCGGTTACTCCAATTACGACTGTCACCACTAGCAGTGTAGTAGCTACCGAAGTAACATCAACTGAGGGAACCATTGCCATAGCATATACTTCTCTCCTGCCTTGGATGACAGCTTTCACCCCCAAAAGAAAGAAGTTGGCCATCTCTCTAGATGACTTTGACTTTGGTAAAATAGTGCTGGTGAAAGCCAAAGATCCAAAGAGGCCAAGGATTCTCTCAAAATTGGTCGAAGAAAAAGGGCAAATTTTTTTGGAAATTGCCAAGCCTCCATAGGATGCAACCCTTGAGGGTTTCGAAATAAGTAGCTATTCCATCTCTCATGTTGAACTTGGCAAAGTTACTCAAGAAGGTGCAAAAAGTGACCTTCAGTCTGTTGTGGACATCATGGTCTAGAAATTCGACCGAGAGAAGGAGATGAAAGATTATTACAAGGCCAAGACAGAGCAGTTAACAACAGTAACAAGAAACTTCACTCTTCCCCCTGAAGCAGCAACTCCAGAGGCCTTCTCTGTAGATGACCTAGTCATTCAAAAAGCAGAGAAGACTTACTTGAAGGGAAAAGACTTGGAGGATTATATTGAAAGAATGCATACTCAGGGAGTTTCTTTGTTATCAGAGGTTGCAAAAAGGATGGGTAAGATGAGGAAGGTAAGAGCAGAGTTGGATGACTTTGTCTCTCTTATCTCTCAAGAGATTGATAATTTAGAAAAGGATCTTAACAAATGGAAGGAGATGAAGGATTTGAAGAAAAGCACCCTGATATCTATCAGTGTCATCTCCAGCAAGGACTCTTATGTTGAGATCAAGGAGTCACTAATTTTTAGGATCCAGGTACTCAAAGATTTAATTGATGATCTCAAAGCTTTCAAGGAGGCTAGTGAGAAGAGTGACCTAAGCTTGCTAAATAAACTAGAAGAGCTGCCTTGTGACCTAACCTCTAAGAACAATCAGTTCTTCCTGGTGGAAGAAATAATTCAGAGTTTCAAAGAGATGATTCAGAGAGATTTTGAAGAAAAATCCTTCTCAATGTCTTCTGTGGACAATATTCTAGACGCTCAGTTAACTTTGAAAAACATAAAATCCTTGTTAAATGGTCATTCTAAGGCCATCACAACATTGAAGGATGCATTAATCAGAGCTAGAATAATCTCCAAGAACACGGTTGCGCCAGACAGCGTAGAAATTCAGACATTCATCACTATGTATGATGCCCATATGAAGAAATTTGGCAGCAAGAACTAAATTTTTCCCCTTCTTTCTTCTTCTTTCCTTATGCACTTTTGTTTTGTGAAAAGTGCATGCAATTTTGTAAGATGTAATAACATGTAAATATTTTAGAAAAATATCTCAGAGTCAAAGATGAGTCATCTTTGACTGAGATATTTTTGTATTTTATTATTTTCTAGTTTTTGAGGATTTTCTCCCTATATATAGTGGAGACTTCATTTGTAAATGATCTTGGAAAAATAGAGAGCAAACACTCTACTGAAATTGAAGCAATTTTTGAGACTTTGTGCTCAAACTTGTAAATCATATTTTGTTAAATGAATGAGACGCAGGTTTATTTCAGACTTTGTGTTGAAGTTATCTGTGTTGTTTAGGAAATAGTTTTTTATGTTCTCTTTCCTGATGATCTCTTGTTTATCTAATTTAATAAGCAAAGTGGGTGTGTTAATATTATCTGAGAATGCTTCTAAAAGGTAGAGGATAGACTTTGGGCCACCTTTATCTTTGAGATTCAGTTATCTTTTGTAGTTTTAGGTGAAGACTTTGTGCTTCATTTTACTCTACGGTTACGTCTGTTCTAGATCGGTGAAAGAAGCTACGGAAGACTTTGTGCTTACGTGAGTGCTCTTGTGAACCTTGTCACTTTAGGTGATCTCTTACTTCCCATTTGATACCATTCTTGAAAGAAGAGGAGTGTTGTTAGCAAAGACCAGGATTTCTCTTTTTAATTCTTTGGACATTACCTCTGAAAAAAGAGAGGTAGATGCTGTTATACCACCCCATGTGTTATTTTTTGCTTAGTTATATATATATATCCAGCACGCAAATATTTATAGGGAACCTACCCTTGATGAGAGGAGATATTTACTTCATTTAGATCTGGTAAATCCATACTTTTCATGGTGTAAATCTCCCTATGCTGTGGTGATAGGAACTATTTTGGTCACCAATTAGCTAGCCGACAAAATATTCACCCAACAACTTTTTGGCGACTTTGCTGGGGACACGAATGTGCATTTTGAAGCCTTAAGCTACAACTTGAAGTAGTTTTAGTCCCTTTTCCATTTAAAATTTGGCAACTCCATGCTACACCAAAAGTCAGAGATCTAAGGGTGTTTTTGACCCTGTGTTTGAGTTAGCACATCAGAGCAATTTTGACCTATTTCCTCCACCGCCTTTCCTCCAACGATCTAGAAGTCTTCCTCCTAACCTTATCAGATCACCCCCACAAGGAAGAGAATCTTTTTCTATCGTCAATCACGCCTTGACTATAAATACTCCACCAAGGTTTGTTATCCCACCATTTAATCATCATAACATAATGGCTCAAGGCCCGTGGGGTAATTCCTTTAGTCCTTTTAATTTGACTGCACCTCTGCATGAACTACCTCGTAGTTCTAGAAAAAAATTTCCTAAGTTTTTTGGTGATGAAAAGGTTCATCCCGAAGAGCATATTGTTGCTTTCTCCATAGCATGTGGCATGATCGGTGTGGAATTCAAAGATGTAGCAGTTAGGCTTTTTGTGGAAACTTTGCAAGGAGCCACCGCGGATTGGTTCTATCACCTGCAGGTCAGGTCAATAATAGACTGGGATATGCTCAAGTCCAAATTCAAAGCTAGGTTTAAATTTGTTGAAGATGCACATGCTTTGTTAGCTCAGCTAACACAGTTGAAAAAAAAATCTCAGGAACCCATGAGGGATTTCATAGCTAAATTCAACAAGTTGAGAAACTAGATTCCAACTGTGGCTCAGCCCATGCCAAAAAATCTCAAGTGATTTTTTATCAATTCATAGCTTCTTGAAGTAAGTTTCCTATTGAGGTGAGCTAGCCCTATGGATCTAGCCTTGGCTCAAAGTTTGGCTACTGAGATTGAGGATGATTTTATTCTGGCAGGTAAGATCAAAAAAGACCCTAGTAAAAATAAATTCTCTTCATCTACTGAAAGTTCTTCAGGTACTACAGATCCTATGGTGTAGAAATTGATGAATGAACTGATAGATTTGAAGAGACAAATAACATAAGGTAAGTCTACTCCTACCTATCAAGATGCACCCAGGAGAACGTTCCAGAACCAACAGTATTAGGGTAATGCTACCCAGAGCCAAGGGCAATCTAATCGCCTACCTCCCCCTCCAAGGAGATTGGCCATTGAAGCAACACCTGCCAATTCAGCGGTCGATTACCTGGAGGCTGAGCATGATAATTTGTTTCAACCTCAGTTGGACCAACAAGAAGATTCTAATCTCTTTGATGAGCAGGAAGAAGAATTAGCTTGCGAGTCCAATATCAGTTTCTTGGATTACCAAGATGAAGTTGAAAGTAAAAGGGAAGGTTTGGATAGATCTTACACTATTTTCACCAGGTCTCAGAATTAATCAACTTCACAGACTACCAAAAGAAAGGCAAAGAAGGAACCTCAACCAGCGGTTTCCATCGCTAAACGTGGGACTCCATTACCTCCATAATCAAAAGAGCAGGTAATTCATAAAAAAGTAAGTACCTCCAACCATGCCATACCTTCCATTTCTATTGTCCAGACTAGTGCCACACCTATTAAAGTCCTTGATGATGGACTCTCTTCCTCTGTTGCAAGTTCTTTTCAATTATTTGATATAATTGATCATGCTAGAAAGACTAAAATTTAAATGACAAAAGTTGAATATTTAAGGGCTAACCCAGAACAATTTGATAGGTTACTAGAATATGTGAAAAACAACGCCGTCCCTGTAGGACAAGATTCTTTGAAGGCCGTTCATGATCCCCCTAAAGATAAATCGGTCAAAAACAATTTTGTTGTGACTCCTCCTGTCACTCCCAGAAAAGTAGAACCTTTCTATGTTTCCCTACTTATAAATGGTTATAAACTGAGTAATTGTATTATAGACTCTAGAGCTTCAGATAATGTCATGCCCACAAAAGTTGCAGATTCTCTTGGCCTGACTTTCACCAAAACTTTTGAGAGGTGTTTTTTAATGGAAAATAAACAAGTTCCCCTCCTTGGTCAAATAAAAGATGCTCAATATGCCTTCGCGGCTTTTCCAAAAAAGTGGATAAAAATGACGGTTTTAGTGGCCGATGTTCTAGCATCTTACAGCATCCTACTTAGGCAAAATTTCTACAAAGATGTTAGAGGCGAGCTAAATATGGACTTGTCAGAAGCAAGGATTCTAGTTCAAGGTGTCATGAAGAAGTTGCTTCCTGAGAAAGAAGCAAGGTATGTAGTTACCCGATCGTCAGCACCAGAAGCTCAAATTTTATTTGAGTCCTCGGGCATGGGAAACTACTTCCTATCTACAGATGGAACCCATGAGACATTTGATGAAACTCTTATGGGTAATGACTTGAGATTGTGTCTAGCTGGTGCAGTGGAAAAATTGATAAATCAAAATGAACACATAGAAGAGCCTCTTTCCCCATACAAAAGAGTTTTCAAATAAAAGGCAGTGTCTAACGAGGTATGGACCTTAGAATTTGATGGCAGTTGCTCCTCTACTAGTTTAGAAGCCAGAGTTGTGCTGGTATCTCCTTAGAGAGACATTATTCCTTCATCTTACAAATTGCAGTTCAACAATACCAACAACACGGCTGAGTACAAGTCCCTATTACTCAAACTACAGACTGCCAGAGAAAAGGGCATTAGGCTACTCCATGCTAAAGGGGATGCTAAGTTGATAGTCTGACAGGTGAGAAACCTCTATCAGACGAAAAATAAAATGTTGCACCACTATCGCAACCTG
This sequence comes from Torreya grandis, assembly GCA_037957365.1. Lineage (NCBI taxonomy): Eukaryota > Viridiplantae > Streptophyta > Pinopsida > Cupressales > Taxaceae > Torreya > Torreya grandis. The sequence goes on along the minus strand of JARHVA010000772.1, from coordinate 206,254 downwards.
GTCTGGGATCAAATTGAAAATTTTGATGCTTTCAACATCTCTGCCGTTCCAAGGGAATTCAATGACCGGGCAGATGCATTGGCTGTCTCTACCACCCTTCTAGTCCCTCACCCAAACTTTAAGGGAGATAGGTACACTATTAAACTGGTCTTTCGGCCAAGTCTACCATATAATGCCGGCCATTGGCAAGTATTTAACAATGATGATCAAATCATTGCCTTCTTGGAGAAAAATGATAGTTTCGAACAACTACATTTTGAAGGTAGTGAACTTCAAGAATGTGAAGCAACTCTTGAGACCAATACAAACATAGGTGAAGATTTCCTACAGCTTAGGGGGAATAGGATTCCCAAAGGTTTGATTTTCCTAGAGAAGTTGTTTGATAACCATGATAGGTTTATTAAACAACAGTGAATAGATTCAAATTCTTCCCAAGATTTTGATCAGGTCAACTTGGGAACCAAGCGCGATCCTAAGATGGTAAACATTGGGAAATGCTGCACTCCCGAAGAAAGATTTGAGCTTGCTAGTCTACTCTGCCAATATATGGATGCATTGGCCTATTCCTACGATGATCTAAAATCACTCAAGCCAAATGACATCTGTCACGACATTCCCCTAAAAGCCAACTCTGTACCTTATAAGCAAAAATTCAAGTAATATAATCCAAAAACCTTAGGTACTAGTTTAGCTGAGATACAAAAGATACTTGATGCCGGGATAATTTTTTCAATCCATCACTCAACATGGATTGCCAACATAGTGCCTGTCAGGAAAAAAGAATGACGAAATTTGAATCTCTATGGATTTTAGAAATTTAAACCAGTTATCTTTAAAAGATAACTACCCCCTTCCTGTTATGGATCAAGTGCTGCAGATGGTAATAGGTTTAGAAATATTATCATTACTAGATGGTTTTTTGGGGTACAATCAGGTCAAAGTCAGAAAAGCAGATTAGCACAAGACAACATTCACCACACCTTTGGGCACATTCGCTTATCGAAGAATGCCTTTTGGTCTGATAAATGTAGGTGCCACATTTCAAAGGGTGATGGATCTCACTTTCAAAGATGAGATGGAAAAATTCATTTTAGTATAACTGGATGATCTGATAGTGTTTTCAAAACATCGTTCTGAGCATGTTCACCATTTGCAAAGGATACTGGAACGCTGTCATCAGAATGGTATCTCTTTAAACCCAAAGAAATATATCTTCAAAGTAACTGAAGGGAAACTTCTCAGACATATCGTGTCCTGAGAAGGTATTAAAATTGATTCAAAAAGAGTAAAATCCATCCAGGAACTTACTCTACCTACCAACAAGACTGCAGTTCACTCTTTTTTTGGAAAAGTGAATTTTCTCTGAAGGTTTATTCCTGAGTTTATTGAGAAAACCTGTCACATTGTCAACATGATGAAGGGAAATGCTACATTTAGGTGGATTGCTAAGGGTAAATCAACATTCAAAGAGATTAAGGAAGCAATTGCCCATGCACCAGTCTTGGTCTGTCCAGATTATACTAAAAGTTTCAAAATATATAGTTATGCCTTCAAACATACACTATCAGCTATTTTGGTCCAGTAAAATCCAGAAGGTGTAGAATCTCCTATCTCATTCATGAGTTGTCCACTCAAGGATCATGAGCTAAAATATTCCTTTATAGAGAAGCATGCATACGCTATGGTCAAAGCAATCAAGCATTTTAGGTTTTATATCCTAAACTCTCACACCAAATTTCTCATACTAGACACAATAGTAAAATCTATTTTGACTCAGCAGGAGTTCGGTACAAAGAGAGGTAACTGGATTGCCAAAACTCAAGAGTTTGATTTGGACATCAAACCAACAAAGCTCGTACGGGGAAAGTGTCTTTGCCAGTTGATCACCAACAACATTCCAGGTGAAGTAGAAAGTGAAGAAGTAGAGATCAAAGGCATGCGTATGGTCCTCTTTGTTGCCACTATTGATGAGTGGTATTCTAACATTGCTCATTTTTTGACATATGGTGAGTGTCCCACTCATCTTTCTTTTAAAGAGAAACAGAATGTTAAATTGAAAGCAATTGGTTATGTTCTATGGGACAATGATCTTTACAAGAGAAACTTGGACGAGGCATTTCTTCATTGTGTTAACAAGGCGCAACAAGAAAGACTCTTAGAATCTTTTCACAATCTGGCCTGTGGGGGACATTTTTTTGCACCAGTGACAACGCACAAAATTATATGAGTAAGGTATTATTGGCCCACACTTTTTCAAGATGCCTACAAATGGGTGCATAGGTGTGAATTGTGCCAACAATTCGTTGGGAAGCCTAAGCATCCTGCGTTGCCTCTCAAGCCAGTAGTGATCGAGGAACCATTTTAGTAGTGGGGTATTGACTTCATTGTAGTAGTCAACCCATCTTCAAGTGCCAGACATGATTATGTCCTCATGGTAACAGATTATTTTACTAAGTGAGTGGAGGCCATCCCAACCAAGCATGCTACGTCTGAAGTGGTATGCAACTTTCTCAAAGAAAATATCATCTCCAGGTTTGGGGTCCCTCTAAAGATCGTAACAGATAATGCAGCCTATTTTTCATCACATGAAACTACTCAATTCTATTTTTATTATGGGATTACCTTATCCCATACTTTAGATTATTTCTCTCAAGGAAATGGCCAAGCAGAAATGAGTAACAAGAACCTAGTCACTATTATCAGAAAGTTGGTAGACAAAAATTAGAGAACGTGGCACAAAGCATTATATGATGCTTTATGGGCAGATAGAATAACACCTAAAAGGGCTATAGGTATGTCTCCTTTCCATCTTCTTTATGGTTTAAATGCAAAAATCCCCATCACCCTTGAACTGCTAGTGCTCAGGTTAACTAAAGCAATCAAAGACTCAACCTTCGAAAGGTCGGTCAACAAAAGAATCATGTGTCTAAATGCGCTGAACGAGCATCGAGCTATGGTAGTGGATTAGATTAAGGAACATCAGAATCGGGTGAAGGCGCTCTTTGATAAGAAATCTAAAGTTCATGATTTTTGAGTCAGAGATCAAGTCTTGTTGTGGGACAAGAGGCGAGAACCAAAAGGGATGCATGGCAAATTTGACTCTCTTTGGAGAGGCCCGTTCACCATTCGATAGCTCTATGGTAAGGCTAGCTTCTTGCTGGAGTACCAAGATAGAACACCATTCTCACTACCTCACAGTGGGTAGCATTTGAAGCTGTTCAATCTTTGAGACTTGGAGAAGTCCATTTGTATATATGTACAGTTTTTATGTTTTGTCTATTTTTCTTTTGTTTTTAGCCTGACTCCATAGCCCAATGGCTTAGATGAAGGCACTTAGAGACTGGTTTCTACTCTGCTAATCAATTTGATTAATGAAAGTTCCCCAATAGGAGCCAACTGTTGTTTCTAAAATCAATTTAGCTCATTTTTGGGAACAACCCCCTACGAAACTTATTCATTTCATCTTTTGTCTGTCTAAATTTATTTTTGAGACGAGTTTTGAATTCACTCTCATCTTGTCTTAGGAATGTGAGAGTGGTTACGATCTCATTGTGACCAAGGAACCCCTCCCCTAGACTGCCTCTTCTAGAGTTGGTCTTTTCTTCCATTATGTGCACGAGTGACAAATTTTGCCACCAGTACATTTTGACCTTTGTAAAGCAAGGGCAACAAATTCTGTTGCCCCTCCATTTTTCTTGCAATGGTGGCAAATTTTGCCGCCCTTGTATCTTGACCTGCAATGGTGGAAAATTTTGCCGCCCTTACATCTTGACCTGCAAGGGTGGTAAATTTTGCCGCCCTTGCGTTTGAATTCACCAAAACATATAAGGGTGGCAAATTTTGCCACCCAAGCATGCCTCAGTTTCGGTGTGTGGCATTTATTGCCACGCACAGTAGGTTGTTGGAGTTATTTTTCATCCCATATAAATTGATTTGAACCCCATTTCTTCTCATTTCTTCTTCCTCTCCTCCTGCCCTTTGTGTCTGGATGATCTAGCGAACGACTTGAAGTGTGACTTGGTAAATTTAACCTTGTGGCATGCATAGATCTCCAGGTAGGTCTTGTTTTTAGTTTTTATCATCTTTCCTTATTCTATCTTAGCATATTTTTATTTTTTTCATTTTATTTTGAGTATTTGTTATTTTCCCTTCCCCCCCGATCTACCTTCCATGCCTACCTACCTGCAGGGATGGATTAAAACACCATCCCTCTCCTTTACCCATGGATTTTGTCAAGCCATCTTGGGTGGCAAATTTTGCTGCCTGTGCCTCGGCCCTCAAGCCTTTTTAGCTATGTGAGGATGGAAAATTTCACCATGCAAATAATCCTTATAGGTAGGGGTGGCAAAAATTACTGCCCTTGTGTCCCTTAGTTTTCTCATCCTTGTAAGAGAGGTGAAAATTGCCGCTCCTCCATTTTTCTTTTTTTACCTGCAAGGGCGGCGAATTTCACCGCACCTACCTCTTTCTCCTCTAGCCTACAAGGGTGGAAAAATTCACTGCCTGTGCATGCCGAACATGCATGGCCAGCAAATTTCGCTGCCCTTGCATCTTTTTTTACTCCAACCTGTAGGGGCGGAAAATTTTGCCACCCGTGCATCCCTCCTCTTGATTTTCTTAACTCCAGAGGATTTTTTGTGTTATCTTTTTCTTTCCTTTTCTGCTTCGTTTCCCATGTCTTTTTCCAACCTAGCCTTTTTAAGTGACCTTCATTGACTATGATCACTTAAATTGTGTTTTCTCCATTTGTCCACTTTCCTCTAATCTCGTAATCATGTTTGCAACACCTTCAGAGAACTCTTGCTCATCGACATCTGTCTAACTAAAACCAGTTCTCATGTCTGAAGAGTCTCCGAAAAAGGTGAAGACCATGAAATATAAATATCAAGGCATCTTCCTACTCATGTTAGTCTCCTCAAATGTCAACGACATCTAGGACACCAAAATTGGCCACGTAGACATGGCCAAATTCATAGCTCTAACAAAGGCAATGAACCCAAGCACAGGGATAAAGAGGATCATCGAGAGTAACATCCACTTGGTGGCTGCTTTTTCGATGGTAGGACATCATATAGAGTTCATTCTCTAATGTGCCAGCTTCTACAATAAAGAGACCAGGTTGATCTCAGATGCAAGTGGTAATGTGGTGATTCGGTTGGATCTCGAATTCATTGATAAAGTTTTCATGTGCCCTCCAGCCACCAAAGTAACCAAGATTGACTTCATGAATGCCCAGAAGGAATACGACAAAGACCCTGAGAGGGCAAAGAAAGTAATGAATTATAAATGGTTGAAGACTCCCAGGACCAACTTATCAAGATGGCCATGGAACTTTTCAAGGACTAACTTCATTGAGGAGGTTGGTGACTTGATCACCCTTCTCAACAGGGTACGAGGCCTCCTATCTTCTTCACTATTCCATGAATAGATGTACCCATTCATTAAAATCATCCTCTAAGGCAAACAAGTCATATTTTGGGGAGAGTAGATCAACAACACCCTCCATGAATAGCTAACCAAGGTACAAACTTCTTACAAGTTTTATATAACTTTGTACCTTGTGTATATAGCTGCTGCAATGTGAACTTTTTTGGGCTTAACCACAAAGAGGGATATAAAGATGACCCTAGTGTACTCATATTACCCCCAGCTAACTTTGCAAGGATCAACCCACCATTTCAAAAGGATAAATGATGCCTTCTTCATCGTATTTCTATGTCTATTCGACCCTCAGCTTGAGCAGAAGAGAGTATCAGATGAGGCTTGGACAATAGTCAATGATTATGGCTGCATGTTCCTTCAATTTTCCACCTTTTGCTATCTTCGGGTTGGCTTTTTCCAAGGCTACCCCTATATGCTCCCCAGGTTCCCTTCAGATAAGTTGGTACTAATGGAACTTTGCCGACAACTGATTGTCATGCATACCAGACAAATGGAGCTGAAGAAAATAGGTTTTTAGTTTCCAATCAAAATTAGCAGATATTCCATTACAACAACAGCTAAAGCCAAAGTCATAGAAATAGAAATGTATATGGTCACTCTAAAACCATTCAAGAGAAGAAAAAAATTTGACTACAGGGGAGTCAAGGACAAAATCAAGAGGAAGACTCAGTTCCATGAGCCCATGATTGAAGACATCTAGATCGACCTGAGGATGACTGAAGAGATTAGAAAGATGGATTATTGCAAACTGAACCTAGACTAGATTGAATATCTAGGACTTGCAGAGATCCTCTCTAGTCTGACAAATGATGAAAACATCATCAATAATAAATACATGGCTGAAAAGGTTGCTAGTTCCCCTCTTTCTCCAACTCAGTGGTCTCAAAAAGAGCTGACTTCTCTGAGAAAAAGATTCAAACCAATATTGGCTAACACCAATGATTGGTTAGTAGCCAAAGGGATTATCTTGAGAGAATTCATCATGGGATCGGAGGCTGAATATCAAGTAGAGATGAAGAAAAAGGCAGAGAATAGAACCAAAAACAAAGGTGATGTACCTTCCCCTTCTAGGCCTCATAAGCCTAGAATCATCTTTGTATCTAAGAAACCAAAGACTGCTGAAGAGCCTGAAGTGGCAGCAAAAGGAACGAAAGAATAGATCCCTCAGACACAGGCAACCCAACCAATGGAAATAGATGATCAACCATCAAGGAAACAAAGCACTGGACCTCCACTCTCACAAGAAGAAGCATAGCCACTCAAGAGCATCTCTCATTCTCCCCCTCAGTCTCCTATGGTACCCTCTTCTCTTATCTCTTTGATCAGTGTTCCCTCCTTTGGAGCCGCCTCTCCTTCCAAAGTCATATTTGGTGATCCTCAGGGTACTTTTGGAGGTTCTCCTCACTCTTCTGGGTCCATTCCAAGTTTATCATCTCATTCTTTCAACTTGGCAGAATGCCCTACATAAGAGCCAAAATCAGTAGTCGGTACAGTTTTACTAGTTACTCCAACTACGACCACTGTCACCACTAGCAGTGTAGAAAATGCCACAGTAACACTAACTAAGGGAACCATTGCCACAATAGATACTTCTCTCCTGCCTTGGATGACAGCTTTCACCCTCAAAAGAAAGAAGTTGTCCATCTCTCCAGATGACTTTGACTTTGGCAAAATAGTGCCGGTGAAAGCCAAAGCTCCAAAGAGGCCAAAGATCCTCTCGAAATTGGTTGAAGAAAAAGGGAAATTTTTTTTGGAAATTGCCAAGCCTCTATAGGATGCAACCCTTGAGGGTTTCAAAATGAGCAGCTATTCCATCTCTCGTGTTGAACATGGCAAAGTTACTCACAAAGGTGTGAAAAGTGATCTTCAGTCTGCTATGGACATCATGGTCCAAAAATTCGACCGAGAGAAGGAGATGAAAGATTATTACAAGGCCAAGATAGAGCAATTAATGATAGTAATAAGAAAGTTCACTCTTCCCCCTGAAGCAGCAAATCTAGAGGCCTTCTCCGTAGATGACCCAGTCATTCAAAAAGTAGAGAAGACTTACTTGAAGGGAAAAGTCCTAGAGGATTATATTGAAAGAATGCATACTCAGGGAGTTTCTTTATTATCAGAGGTTGCAGAAAGGATGAATAAGATGATGAAGGTAAGAGCAGAGCTGGATGACTTTATCTCTCTTATCTCTCAGGAGATTGATAATTCAGAAAAGGATCTTAGTAAATGGAAGGAGATGAAGGATCTAAAAAAAACACCTTGATATCTATCGGTGTCATCTCCAGCAAGGACTCTTATGTTGAGATCAAGGAGTCACTAATTTTTAGGATCCAGGTACTCAAATATTTAATTGATAATCTCAAATCTTTCAAGGGGGCTAGTGAGAAGAGCGACCTAAGCCTGCTAAATAAACTAGAAGAGCTGCCTTACAATCTAACCTCTAAGGATAATCAGTTCCTCTCAGTGGAAGAAATGATTCAGAGTTTTAAAGAGATGATTTGGAGAGATTTTGAAGAAAAATCTTTCTCAATGTCTTCTGTGGACAATATTCTAGACGCTTAGTTAATTTTGAAAAACCTAAAATCTAGGTTAACTGGTCATGCTAAGGCCATCACAGCATTGAAAGACGTATTAATTAGAGCCAAAATCATCTCTAAGAACACGGTTGCGCCAGACAGCGTAGAAATTCAGGCATCCATCACTATGTACGATGCCCATATGAAGAAATATGGCAGCAAGAATTGATTTTTTCCCCTTCTTTCTTCTTCTTTCCTTATGCACTTTTATTTTGTGAAAAGTGCATGCAATTTTGTAAGATGTAATTACATGTAAATATTTTAGAAAAATATCTCAAAGTCAAAGATGAGTCATCTTTGACTGAGATATTTTTGTATTTTATTATTTTCTAGTTTTTGAGGATTTTCTCCCTATATATAGTGGAGACCTCATTTGTAAATGATCTTGGAAAAATAGAGAGCAAACACTCTGCTGAAATTGAAGCAATTTTTGAGACTTTGTGCTCAAACTTGTAAATCATATTTTGTTAAATGAATGAGAAGCAAGTTTATTTCAGACTTTTTGTTGAAGTTATCTGTGTTGTCTAGGAAACAGTTTCTTATGTTCTCTTCCCTGATGATCTCTTGTTTATCTAATTTAATAAGCAAAGTGGGTGTGTTAATATTATCTGAGAACGCTTCTAAAAGATAGAGGATAGACTTTGGGCTACCTTTATCTTTGATATTCAGTTATCTTTTGTAGTTTCAGGCAAAGACTTTGTGCTTCATTTTACCTACGGTTATGCCTGTCCTAGATCGGTGAAAGAAGCTACGAAAGACTTTGTGCTTACGTGAGTGCTCTTGTGGACCTTGTCACTTCAGGTGATCTCTTACTCCCTGTTTGATACCATTCTTAAAAAAAGAGGAGTGTTGTTAGCAAAGACCAAGATTTCCCTCTTTTATTCTTTGTACATTACCTCTAAAAAAGGAGAGGTAGATGCTGTTATACCACCCCATGTGTTATTTTCTACTTAATTATATATATATATATATATATATATATATATATATATATATATATATATATATATATATATATATATATATATATCCAACACGCAAATATTTATAGGAAAACTCTCCTTAATGAGAGGAGAGATTTAATTCATCCAGATCTGGTAAATCCATACTTTTCGTGGTGTAAATCTCCCTATGCTGTGGTGATAAGAACTATTTTGGTCACCAGTTAGCTGGCCAACAAAATATTCACCCAACAATATGGTCAACAAAATGGGCAAGGGAGAGGTCAAGGGCAAACTAATTTTAACATGCATACCAATGCATACAATCCTACTTTAATATCTAATATAAGAGCAATGGTACTAGTGAATAACAATCTGATCCAAGGAGAAGAGTGGAAACAAGACCAATTCATGGATGTAAATCAAGGTGGGGAGAAATCTCTAGTTGATCAATTAGGAGTCACTCCTTAACTATCAGTAGAGGATGAAATTCCTAATGCTAGCTAATGAAGGATGACAACCTCAAGGATTAAGTTTCACTAATTTCCTAGTTGAGGACACTTATGACCTTAACTAAGGTAATCCAATTGCAGACAAACTAGATCTAAGAGGAAGGATCTAGGATATGCTAATTTCATGCCTATAAGTACACAAAATCCTCTTATAAGGCAATAAGGAATGACTAAAAACATGGAAGCCCCTATAAATCTTGTAGTTTATTCAAATCAGATTTTTGGAAGGCCTACTCAAAGTGATTTGATACCTCAAGTTACAACCACTTATTTTATTCCAAAGACCCAATAAAAGGTAAATACTTCTACTTTAAACATAATGGATTCATTGAAAAATGTTAAGGCATCTCTCTCTCTCTCTCTCTCTCTCTCTCTCTCTCTCTCTCTAGGATTTCCTTCATATGCCTAGAAATAAATAACTCTTTTAAAAGCAGCTATCCACTATCCATGCTTGTCCTCCATCATCAAGACATATTCATAATAATTTTTATCTTACCAATGCTCCTAATAAAATTATGTAACATTCTATAAAATCTGATAATCCTCAACCTTTCTACCTCACTCTCATTATGGGCAACAAACTAGTTCATAACTACATAGTTGATAGTGGAGCTAGCACATCAGTAATGTCCAAGGTTACAGCTAAAAAATTGGGTTTAAATTATGAACCACATAGTTAATGGGTGATTCAATTATAGGGTACAACTATAAATTTATTAGGATTGATCAAAGGGTTAAAGGTCTTCTTGCTTGATTGTCTTAGTTTCCCCATCCTCCAAGACATTATGGTTGCTGACTTGCCTTCCCACTTTTCTATCTGCCTCTCAAGGGATTTCAAAGCCAAGATATGTGGATGCCTCTCATCTAATTGGTATTTATTAGCCTTTAAGACAATACATGGATAAAATGTAACCACAAGAACCCAACCACTATCTAAGTTCCATATTGAGCGTTATGTAGAAGCCAGATCCAATCTCAATTATGTCATCAATGACAAAAAGGAGTCTATTATAGATGATGGTACATCTTCCAATCTTGAAGGAATTTATTTTTTGTTTCTAGATGAGTATAGTGCATATGCTTATGAATATGATCCATATACCTAGTTTTAACAAACTAACATTGGCATCTATATCATCCATGAGGGAGCATTAGAGAAATTTGAGGAAAGCATTAAACATTCTTTCTCAAAAATTGTTGAAGGTAATTACTTGATTCATGTATATGATGATGATATCTTGAAGAGCATGATAAATCACTATGGTGAGAAGAACCATGAAATTCTTTCTAAAATTTATGAAGGAACCCTTGAAGATGACATTCATGAGGAAGAAGATGGCCTATGACAAAGATTCAATGCCATAAGTCAAGAGTTTGATCAGTTGGGTAAGACTACTTTTGATACAAAGAATTGCATAACTAATATCAAGTTGGTTGATGCATCTAAGAAGTAGATGGTAAAATGTCCTATTGATTATGAAAGAGAATCTTTTGCTAAGCATGAATACGAGTTTCTTACTATTGTTCAAGATGTTATAGCCATGGAGAAGTCTCATGAATCCAAAGCAAAAGTTTTTGAGCTTAAGGAACAACTAACACCTCAACCTGATGTTGATCCAATCTCAGATGTGTTGGGGCATAGTGAAGACAAACTTGATGATCCCATATATCAAGTATATCATTCCCAAAGGAAAGGTAAAGTTGAAATAAGTATCATGCTCCCTAATATTTAGTTTAAGAAGTGCCAATTAGACATGTCAAGAGTCAATAAAGTTACAAAACCAAGAAATATCCTTGGAGGGTAGTATAGAGCATCTTTGAAAGCTCAAAATAGTACATTTATAGATAATACAAGATTCAAAGATGGTAAGCTTTTTGATCATCAACATGAGCAAATTTTTATTGATAAGCATGCTTCACATGCTAGATTGCTTTCATGGAGTAAAAAGGATGCAAGAGGAACCATCTTTGACCTTGGTTAAAGCATGGTGAGTTGTTCTTCACCTTAGGATTTAGTCTTGTAAATATTAGGATAGGTGTTTGTATTTATTTTTGTTGTGTGTGTTCCATAAGTGTTCTTGAGAACACATGTGTGTTTCCTTTAGTGTGTCTTGTTTTTTGTGTCTTTCCTTTTTGTTTGGTGTGGTTTGGAAGGAAATTTAGTTTAAATTTTTTTCATAGTTGATGCCATATCCCAATGGATAGGAGTAGGCTACTGGTCTTTGGCATAGTTGGCTTGTCACCCCTAGGAAATCACCATGAATGTTGACTATTTTGATCACAAGTCAAAATAGGTCAACCCCCTACAGTTGAAAACTATATAGGGGTCTTATAAGGGTATTATATGGTGTATTATGGTACTAGTAATGTAATTTTATGTGTTATTATCTTTGTCATAGTCACATTTAGTCATTAGATAGTTTATGTCATGTTAGGGGTCATATTTGAGTCATTTATGAAGGTTTGTATAGTTTTCCATGTAAAGACAAGGTGTCTAAGTGTTTCTCAATGTCCCTCATGTTAGTTTTTTTCAAACATGTTAGTAACTAAAAAATTATGTTTCTATGTCAAAAACAAAAAAATAGTAGAAAAAGGAGTCAGTTTGGGTAGTTTTAGTTGGTTGTATGGCTTTTATAGGAGTTGTGGAATGTGTGAAAGGATTTAAAGTGAACCTTTAGCTCCCTTTAACACATTTACATGCTTGATCAATCTTGAATATCTAAAAAATGACCTAAAATTGTTCTACTCTTCCATCGCTCTTCTTTGCATGCAAAGATGGTCAAATCATTTTCTCATGGTACAACCAACAAGATAAAAATTAGGTTAAATGAATATAAGGGATATTATTACACTTTTTATAATTATATTTCATGGTTATATCTCAATAATTTGTTGATTCTACTCTATTAACCATTGCTTAGAAGTCCACTACCTTTTTTCTACATGTTCATCCCCACCACTTCAAGGTTTCCATTCTATTTGCTTAGTTACATACAAACAATTGGTTGTAATTAATTTTAAAGATTTTTAATAACCTTCACACATTTATTTTGGTTTGTTTTGTACTTGTGTTGAGAGAGAGAGATAGGTAGAACACCTCACATTGTTAATTAGAGACACCATTGAGTTTGCAGATAGGTTTCACCAAATTATAGAATGTTTTTATTCTTATAGTGGTTTCAAATGGAGGATATGATGTTTTAAATTATTATATATCATAGTAATCACCTTTCCTTTCAGATATTGGTCACAATAATGCCTCATATGGAATAACATAGTTAGCCTTGCACAGTCAATTTCCTACAAACAACCACCTACAAGTAAAGAAAAGAGAGTCTCAAGCAATCATGGTGGTAGGATAAAATTTACAAGGTGTTTAACACAATATCAAAGTGTGATTAAACAATATTAAACCATTAAATGGTTTTAATTTTGGTTTTGATAACTAATCTAATACAAAATCACACACCTTGCCTTCACCTATAGGTATACTATAATGACACCTACAAGAAGCTCATATAGAGGTCTGTGAATATTGAAATGTAGGTGTCTAAAACTTAAACCTATTTAAGGTTTGATAAAATAGATAATGTCATGGTAGCCATGGTAGAGCATTGAAGTGGAAAACATAACTATTATAGCTCTCCACAAGTTGATGAAGTGACTTAAGGGAAAAATTACCTTAAAGTCTCTAAAATAAGGGTTTTACCTTTCTTTTGACCCTTCCATAGTGAAACACATGAGGTCTAAATAGGTCTAAATGCTTTTATTATGTATCCAAAATGTATGAGAAATGAATTTCAAAAGAACATGGAGGTTTATACTAGATAAGGTGATGTAATTGGGTTTCAAACTCATGTAATCTTTCACTATAGTTTCTCAGTGTTATTTACAACATTTTAAAGTTTAAGTGAACCTATAAGGCAATAATGACATGTAGTGGCATGATTTCAAGACAAGTGATATTAAGTGCATGAAGATATTACTATTGGCTAAAATAACATTTAAAGGAGTTGAAACATTGGGTCTTAACTCATATTACCATCCTACAGGGACTCCTTTTATCTTTCAAAATAGGCACCTACAGTTGTAGAATGATGGCACAATGTACATTGAAAGAGTTGACTATTAGTTTGGCTTAGGCCTGATATGAGTGTGATTAAATATTAAGGTGAGTTAAAAAATTTCAAATAAATCCTAATTATTAATTATAATATATATAACAACCTACAAGATCCCCTTTGCTCTCATAAGGGCCAATTACAGTCTGACTATATGCACCTAGATTGATGATGAGTTAGAAGTGGATAACCTACATACATTGATATTTGCCCATGAAAGTATATAAAAAATTAAAAAATAATTGGAGGTATTAAGGAATGAGATAATTTTTTTAAAACTAAGTAATTCCCTATAGAAAACCTCATTTTCTTGACAAACACACCTATAGTTTGCCACAATACATAGTTTGCTAGCTAGGCCTAGGTTTAGAGAGACTTGAGGAGTTGGAAGAAGAGTAAGGTGTTGGAAATGTTTTATATGACCTCCATAGTGGTGAAATAAAACTCATATGATAATTAGTCCAAATAAATATAATAATGATGGTTTTAATCTCCAACCTATAATCAATGCATAAATCTTGCACATAGTGAATGCTACATAATATATCTTAAGGGTTTTTGGAGAATTGAGGGATCTATTGGTATGATCCAGATCTAAATTTTGTTACATATGGTACCCATGAATATATTTATCCTCTCATGAATTTTTTTGGATGGGACAATAGGGTAAGTGCCCTATATTACGTCTCATACAAAGGGTACTCTCAGAGAAGACACCCTACAGGTTTGACATGAAGAGGACAAGTAGAAGTGTTGAGGAGGTTTGAAGCATTGAAATAAGAATGAAAATATATGTATTGAGTATGAAAAAACATGAATGATGACTTAAAACACTAAGGAATCAAATAGAGAAGTGATGAGCCTAGATATGCAGTCAAGCCTACTAGGCCTAGACTAGACCTAAAGCTTGAATGGGGTATCAATACAAATTTTAGGGCTAAATGAACCTTGAAATGTAATTAAAAATATTAATGAGAGGATATGAGGTTGATAATAGAATTTTTTCTATAGAGAGTCCTGATAGAGATGTTCATTTTGGCTAAAACCTATGATGGGGTATATAGAATGCACTCTCAAGCTTGAGAGGCATCTTTAGAAGCTCAAGCTAGTACAAACACTTAACATGGAGACATAAGGAGTTGGGAGATGTTTAATAAGTTCCATAAAATTATTTTAGTGGATTTTATTTGAATTTTCAATTTAAATATTGTATGAATAATCCTTAAGTGTCAAAACTACTTAAAACCATCTAAAACCCTTGTTCATGACCTGATTGGAAAGATAAGGAAGAAGATGCATCCAAATGAGATAGTTTGGTTAGGAAAGTGATTTATACTTGTATAAAAATCCTTAAATATCCTTATCATCATATTTTTTGGTACCTATTATCATTTAAATTTTTTCACCCATTGTTGATTCACAGTGCAAAAAGCTTTGTAATTAGGTGCTTAATGTGAAGGCCTTATACAGGGTGAAAATGTCTATGGTACTAGGTGAAGAAGTATTATAACTCAATTATGTGATTGGGAATAATTTTTCTCATCATAACTATGGGAATTTCCCCAAGGTGTGAGGCCCTTACACTCCTTATGATGAGCCTCCAAAGTAGGCTAGATTTCTTCTATTCTGAGTGCACCTCGTTTAAGAATAGTGTAAAGGCCTAAAGTGCAAAAAGGTAATCTATCACTAATATAAACCTAATATATTAAAGGAAAAGTGAGGGATAAGGTGATAAATACTAAAAAATAAAGAGGTGATGCACCTAGTACAGTGAGTACTCTTACTATCGTAAACATAATACAGACCTTTGAGGACAAGACAATATCACATAACTTATACCATGGATACTCCAAGTGCACAAGTGTTTCATATGGAGGTGCAAGAATGTGGTGAAACACTAAGAGGGATGATAAATGGCCCACAAATAGTATCAACATAGACCTGAGTGTGCAAATAATATGACCTATAAGTGAGTTCCAAGTTTGATGAGGGGGTGATGGGAATGGACAATGGTGAGAGGGGTGAACATTACCCAAAGTCAAGGATAAAAAAATGCAAATAGAACATATATCATTATAAAAATAGGAGGAGGTGAACTTAATTCTTATTAGTCTAAAATATTTAACCAATATCAAGAGCTCATAGAGGGAAAATTTTAGCATCATGAGGTTACTAGAAATGTGTTGACCCTTTTATTAGTGAATAATCAAATTTTATAATAGACAAGCCTATTTTATAATAAATGCACCACTTAGGGAAGTAGATGTAGCATTTTTTCCTTAGTAGTATTACACTACTAATCCTTGAATTCTAGGAGGTGAATCAAATTTGGGAATTGGTGGTAGGATCCTCTTGGGATACACATGTGTATGGGGAAATGGAAGATTTCCATGATAAGGTCATAGGGTGGCATGAAATCATGTCTCAATGTCTAGTATTTGCTTATGCATTTGCTTATTTTGATAACACCTTAGGTTTTAATTAGCTACCTTCAACTATCTATTTATATCCTACTACTACTTGTCACTTGTTACGTAGGTTCCCTTTTTAACTTACCATGTCATCATTATGCACAGTGGGAAACTCAGTGCATGTCCCATTCTTTGTATGTTACATACATGTTAAACTTGTGTGTATGCCCCTAATATAGAAATACTCTTATGCCAAAGTGCATACGAGAGCCTCTTAAGGGAAGCAACATGTAGATTTAGATTTTGTCCTTGATGTTCAAGGGTGTAGGATCCTACACACTGGTATGGGACTATATTAGAAGGGAATGAGGGATCCTTGGATAGGAGTGTGCATGAAGAAAACATATCTTAGGCATGTCCCTCATGATTTATAGCTACTCCTTATACATCTTCATTACTTGGCCATCCAAAATCTAGGACTTTGCATCCTTAAATTGTGTGCCTTTAGATTTGTACATGGAATGATCCTACATGATGGTGTGTATCAAGAACTCATATTGGGGGAGAAATATTATCTTGTGGTTGTACAGATATATACCTAATTATTTTGGGCTCAACATAGGTAGGGAATGATTTTTCACATCCTAATTTTCTTAGAATGTTTGGGACCTCAAAAGTGCATAACTTCTCTTAGGGTCTTGACAATTCCTAAACTGATTTGGGGGTGACTTAGAAAGTCAACACTTCTAGTGACCTATGTGGGCCACTTGCCTACTAAGTAGGAATTCATTATCCTTTGAAGTGATTCATTGGGTATAAAGTCATTTAGCTATAACCTACCTAGCCTTGGGATTGAGCTAATCTTTTAAAAAATGAAAGCACACCTCAACAAAATGAGGAAAAAAATAATGAAAATTGTGCCATAGGCACTTAGATGAAGATATAAACTAATAAAACTATTTACAATGTACGCGCAGGAACTTGGAGGAAATACAACATCTAACCTACCCTAAACTAATCAATGAAAAGGCCATTTAAACAAAGCCATTTACTAGATATACAAAATAACTACCCTTTTTTACTAATCTAATATGATTTACATGCTTGAGGGTAACTAACAAAATATGGAGGAGTGGATACCTAAAAAATTGGTGATACACTTCTCCAATTATAAGAATATAAATAAACTCACTTACCTAAGTTAATTGGTAAATCACAATACTATCTTTGAGTGGATAAGCAAGATGATCCTAATCTTTTTGATGCTCAGTTTTATGTTTTGAGTTAAGCACAGCATGTGATGGTTTAACCTTGTTGGCTTCCAACTAAGCCAGGTACCTAATAGGGCACCCTTTTATCAAGACAAAGTTTGAGTAATCAAAATTTACCTCCCTTATGCATTTTACTTCTCCATCATTCTATTGATTGGGATGCACCTACCGACGTGATTGAGTTGGGATCACATCCACTTCCTCCTATTGTTATTGCTACTCATGGTTTCCCTCTTTAATAGATGATGGTTTAATGTTAATGCTCAAACAAAAATCATCTAGCTCATCCTAAAATAAATCTTCCTCTAGTTGTTCTTCACTCTTCTACATGAGAGGACTCATTACAGCTTCATGACCAATCGCATCTTCTTCCATATTAAATGAAATCTCATTTATCTAAGAGAGTACCTCATCATATCACTTATGTACACTACCCTACTGCTCTAACTGATCATGTTCATCCTCTTTCTTATAGTAGCTCTAAAATTTCTGATTTAGTGTCATAAAGAGGGCTACCAATGATGATTTCCTCATCATACTCAATTGAAATATCCTCCTCTTCATCCAAATAGTCTCCCTCCATACAGATGGTCTTCCTTTGAAAATGGAGATGGTGGGATGGGAAGAGGTTTCAATTGGATTAGAGGAATGGGATTTTACAAGGTTAGGCATTGTGAAGTTAGGATGCATGGTCCGAGAAGGCTTTCATGACTACACTTGTGGTTTTTAAGGAGAGATGAGGGCAGTCTCTTTCAAGAAAGGAGGGCCTCTAAAAATTGTAACCTTGAAATCAAGGATTTACTTGAAAGCACAAAGGATTTATCTTGCCTAAAGATAGGAAAGGGAAAAGTGGAGGTAGTTGGTTGTGATTCAATTTATTACATCTGAACAAGCAACTTCTACATTTAATCTTCCTTAGCTATGATATACCTATCCAAGCACTCTTTTTCATATATAAATTATCCTATCACTTCCTATTGATAAATGTAATCTTGATATGCAAGTTATTCTTATTGCTTACCATACTCTTTCTCTCTTTTAATCTCTATCAGCTATCTCTAGAAATCAAGCTATCTATCATTGATGCTCTTTTGGGGTTGATTATAAGTATGATTAGGTTGCCAAGAAGGCTGAATAGGGGTGGAAGGGAGGAAATTATTATGAAAAAAAGATATTATGTTGTGATAGGGCTATTTGGGATAAAACCAATAGCATTTCTAGTATGATATGGATGGTATGAAGGCATAAAAAATGCATTTTGACAAGGATGAGGGGAAAAGGCATATTTTACATAATAGATTAACATATTAGAGGATTAAAATAAAGAACAATCAAGTCTACCTTTTCAATAATAAGCATTTACGAGTAGAGTCACTAGGTGATTAGATTAATTCAAAATAATAGAAAAGACCAAGAATATCATCTAAATCTTGATCTTTGATAATCTTTAAGATCTTGGACTGCTTAAACCAATAAATTTGATATTTGGAGTTGCCATAGTGTTGACTAAGTTACCTTAAATGGAAAGATGCAATGAATAACACACTAAAATCCTTTAATAAATGATGTAAGGATCATAAAACCATGTCCCATCAAGCATACCTAAAACTTTTGTCATTTGAAACATGCACCAGTGGATGCTTCATGGTAGGGGAAGCTTTTTAGTGGGGTGCTTAACATATAGGCCTTTCATGGGGTGTAAAAGTATTTGATGTTGGGAATGGAAGTATTATCACTTAATTATACATGTGGGCATCGGTTATCTCATCACAACAATGAGAACATCCCCAAGGCATGGGACCCATGCACTCCTTGGGATGAGCCTCTAGAGTAGGCTATATTCCTTTTATTCTAAGTGCACATGGTTTAAGAACATTGTATAGGACTAAAGAGTAGAAAGGTAATATACTTATAATCTAAACCTAATATATTTAAGGAAAATGAAGGAAGAAGGTAAGAAATGTTGAAATATAAAGAGGTGATCCACCCAAAATAGAGAGAACACTCCTACTACTGTAAACATAATATAGACCTTTTAAGAAAATTCAATATCACACAACTTCTACCAAGGATAATCCAAGAAAATAAGTGTTTCATATGGAGGCATGAGAATGTAGAAAAAAACTAATAATGATGAAAAAATTATCCATAAATAGTATCAACACATATATGAGTGCACATAGAATATGACTTGCAAGTGAGTTTCAAGTTTGATGAGGAGTTGCTAGGAATGGACAATGGTGAGGGGTGAACATACCCATAGTCAAGGATAAACAAACCAAAATAACACATAGATCATCAAAATAATAGGATGAGGTTAACTTAATTATCATTATTCTATAAGATTTAGCCAATATAAGTACTCATGGAGGGTAAATTTTAGTAGCATAAGGTTTCTGTAAATGTGTTGACCTTTAAAAGTGAAGAATCAGGATTTTATAATGGATAAGCCTATTTTATAATAAATGCACCACTTGGGGTGATAGATGTAGTATTTAATTTCTTAGCAGTGCCACACCACTAATCCCTTAATTATTATAGGTGAATCAGATTTGGGAAGTGGTGGTAGTATCCTCTTAGGATACACGTGTATGGGGAAAAAGAATATTTCCTTGACAAGGTTAGAGGGTGGCATGAACTCGTGTCCTAATGTATGGTAGCCATATGCATTTTTTAATTTTGACAACACATCAATATTTTTTCAAATACCTTTAATTACCTCTTTATATCTTGCTACCACTTTTCAGTTATAATGCAATCTCATTTTTAAATTTCCACCTCATTACTGTGCACAGTGGGAAACTTAGCATGTGTCCCTTTCTTTGTATGCTATATGTGTACTAAACTCATACATTCACCCTTGATATATAAATAATATTATGCCAAAGTGCATGAAAGATGATCTTAAGGGAAGTGGAGCACAAATTTAGATTGCACCCTATGATGTTCAAGGTTATAGGAGTAGGATCTTATGTATTGGCATGGGACTACATTGAACAAGCATGAGGGAGCCTTGGATAGGAGTGCACATAAAGATAAAATGTCTTAGGCATTCCCCTAATGATTTATAGCTACTATTTTTTCACCTTATTTACTTGGCCATCCATAATATAGGACTTTCCATCCTTGTAATTGTGTGCTTTTTGGTTTGTGTGCTAAAGGATCCTATGCACGGGTGCATATCAAAAACTCTTGATGGGTACGAATAAATATTTTATTATTGTGCAGATCTGTGACTAACTATTTTAGGAATGATGTAATAATGGAAAACCTATACACACCATAATTTTCTTGGAACATTTGGGACCTCATAGGTGTGCAACTTCTCTTAGGGTCTTGGTAAGTCCTGTGTTGATTGTGGGGTGACTTAGAAAGTCAACAATACCTTATTTATATAAATAGGGTATAAAATAAGATTTATTGAATGATTTTATGTGTTTTATAGGTTTAAATTAGAGTTTAATGATGAGAATAAATTGGGAAGGTTAATTAAGACCTAATATAACTCTTCATGCCCATTTTTTACTTCAAAAAAACACACAAACACTTTTGCAAGCCCCTTCACTTTAGGCAATTTATGGAAGATAATGAGAATAGAGGGTGACCACCAAGTGAGAAAGTTATAAGTCCAATTGGGAGGAATTTAAAGGAATTTTTGATGGATTTATGGATAAGATAAATCTTTACATGTGTCATATCACCCCTTTCATGGATTGGGTTTATAAAATGAAGACCATCATAGTGCCAAATGTGAAGACAGACATGTAGAGCTAATGATGGTGATTGTAGATGATGAGAACACTTGTATCAATGAATAAAATAATTAGGGACACATATAATGTATGTTTAATCTTTTTTATAACCCCCCATCATAGTGCACATGTGGCAACTATTACTAGTATGCTTTGGAGTGCTCAAGAGAGGCCTAATGATGAAGGTAGTTTCGAAGAAGGTAGTTGAAGGGTCTTACATCAAATTTGAGGAGTTTTCATGCTTGGAGAGACATTTGTCCAAATAAAAATTTCATTTTCTATTTATTAATCCATTCCTATACAACATAAATAATTCTTGTGCCTTGATAAGTGGCATTATGACCTTTGAGCTCCACTTATGTCTCTCCTCTCACACATTCTATAAATACTAGCCGCTTTGGCTATTGTATGGGAATTCCATGCCTAGTATGGCAAATCCATACTTGTTTGATGATTTAATTTGCCTTTTAATAATACATTCAATATTATTTTGAGTTTGAAAACATATTTTCTAAGTGTGTTAAGTGATGTATGGTGAGGTCTAGTGATAAGATTTTATCCTTGCTTCTCTTTATCCTTTCATGTTTGGTGTAATAAGTTCTCATTATAATAGGTCATATGGATTGTAACTAGTCTATTTTGAATCCCTTAAAGTATAAAATTAACCTTAGTGTCTGTAATTGACCTCTAATCCACTTTTCTTAAGTATTCTCATGCATATCACCTCCATATTAAAATACAAATGTTAGATTATTCTAGGACTTTTAAGCTAGTGTTTTAGGTCTTGTCTCTGAGTGCAAGAGTATGACGATCTTGTGGAGATATTTATGGTGTATCACCCCCTTAGGATATTTTAGTTTATTTCATATTTATACCCCTTTTCATCCAAGTAATTAGTTAGTGTAGGTGATAGGCACTTAAAGGTCAATCTAGGGAGCTAGCCCTTAAATCTAGAGGTCTACCTCTATTATAGACAACCCACAGGCCTAGAGGTATTCCAATGTTCCCCAAATTTTATATTAAGCTTGGAAAGACTCATATAGGGTGTAATATTTGGTGAAAAGACTTACCTTTTCACTTGGGGGTAACCCGGTTACCATTATATCCAATTTTCATAATATCATTTTACTTGTGCCATAACATATACCATTCTTTCCAATCCTTTCCTACTGACTAAAATAATTTTTACCCTCCCTACTGACCCATTTTGACCTTGGTTCCAATCCATTGGTTCTTTGGGCACCTTCAATGAGGTAATTTAGATCATTTTTTAGTAGTTTCTTTAGTATTTTAGATAGAGGTAGTATCTTGGACTATCATGATAGTTGTTTAGCAATTTCATCCTCTACTTGTTGTTTTGCTTCATATTAGGTGACATTGATTATAATCACCTATGGGTAAATTAGTGTCCCAACCCATGATACTAATTATAACTACCTTTGGAAAAATTAGCATCATTGACCCATGTCATTTTGACCTAATTATAATCACCTATGGGAAATTTAGGAGTAACACCATTATCATGTATTATCACATCACCTTGCCATTCCTATGTTATACTATGCCATTTGCCTAATTCATGAACTTGTTGATACCTAGTCAAATTTCTCTACTATAAGGTGGAACTAAAATGAATTGAGGTCTATTTGGATTATGTAGGTAATGCTCAATTTACATTGAGGTCAACTTAGTCACCCTTTTCCAATGCTCTCATCATTTTAAGAGAAAACTAAGCTAACATTATCATTGTTTTTCAAGTGATATATTTTCAATATATAATGAGTTAAGATACCCTAAAAATCTCCCAATAATATTCAAAACATTTCAAAATCTTAAAAGTTATAAAATTGACTTATAATCTCATAGAAATATATAAATCCCCAAAATCCAAAAACATTTTTCCTATCTAAACCTAGTTAGCCATCCCTGATCTGACATACTAGGGAAAATGCATTATTGGTTCCAATTCATTTCACTACCATTAGGGGTGTAGATTTCCCTTTGCATGTATCCTTATTTAGGGGCACCATCAAATTCATACTTTTAGGCCAATATCATAGATTTTAACCTATTGGGGAAAAAATCAAATAATGAAACTTATACCAAGATATCTTATCCTTGAAAGTCATTCTATTGCATATAGCCTAGCTTATGGACATCATCTTTTCATCATTCCATTGATTTTTCATGAGTAGGTATTGAATTGGTTGATGATATGATGATTTTTATTGCTTTTATTTTTATGTTTTCTATGTGTTTATTTAATTAGTTGTTTGTTTTTTGTTTTTTTTCCTATTTTTTTGCTTTCTTTATTGTGCTTCAACTCAGTATATATGCATTAATTGGGTCATTCCTTACACATTAAACTTGAGTCCATCCATATTCATATGTCAAAATTATCATCATGGTTTTTATCATTGGTGTACGTTTTTAGTTATTTATTGGATTGGGAGTCATTATTTAAGCACATTATATCCAGTTCATCACGGTGTTTTATACCATGATGTATACTATCATGTGTTACAAAAATAATTAGTTCAATGGATCTTACAAATAATGGTACCAAAAAAACTTCTCCTTATTCACCTTGGTAAATACTCCCACCCTCATTAATAAAATAAACCCATTGACCATTCTAGTTTTATTAATGATAATACGGACAAGCATATATACATTGTTAGGTACAACCAAATCATTCACAATAATCAATTGTTATTCTTCTACTCCTCATTCCATTTTTTCCCACTTCTGGGTGAACTACATTAGCCTAAGGTATATTTAGAATATGTAGGTAATTATTGGATACATGATGTATTTTGGGTCATCTCAATCACCCTTTTTATTTTGATCATCTCTTTCATCACTTTGTGCATCTTGGTGTGCTTATTTATTTATGGATTATTCAGTCATTAAACCATTGCATCTACATTTGTGCCTGCTCATCTTTAATATATGTAACATGTTATATCCTTGAGTAATGCTTTCTAATCCACCTTATTGGGGCACAATCAAAAAAACATTATTTAATTGAGGTCATCAAAATGATTATAACCACCTATGGGCAAATTATTTTTGACTTATTCACCCTTCTAGGGTACATGACTGTGCCACTAATTATAACTTCCTTTAATAAACTTAGTGTATCAAACTTTATTACTAATTATAACCACTTTTGGGAAAATTAGTACTTTTAAATAAATGTGTGCAAGGATTATATCTATTGGATTAATCTCACCCATAGGTTAATGTTATTCTTCTCCCTACTTATTTTTGAGGTACTATCCATCAATCATATGTGTTGGCCATTCCCTTGAGGGGGAATCATTATGGGATTATGAAACATTTTTTGGAGTTTCTTCTTCAATCATTATATTTTTTTATGTCTTAATGTATTTTTATCTATTTTTTAAAAATATTTTACTTTGCCTATGTCTCCCAATGCCTTCCTAAATAGGGAAAAACTATAGACACCTCATTCTGGCCATAACTAGATTTTGACTAGACTTTAAATTGATTTTTTCCAAAGTTCAAACATTGTAAATTAAGCCTAAAAATCACTAAACATCCCAATTTCATCTACACATTTGATATTAGTACTCAGATTCATGTTAAATAATCCCTATTTTGGGTATTGTCCTTTACAAATATTAACCTTTCATGGATTCATCCCTAGTCACTTTGTGACCTAACAACTGGTAGTTTAGCCTTTGGACCCATTAAGTGAGGCACTTGAATAATTACTAGAAGTGCTAAAATTCTAATAAAAATGAATCAAATAATTAAACTAGATTAAATTCCTATATAAATAATCCATTTTAAATTAATGAATATCTAAAAATTAAAATTCAAAAATACAAAACATCAAGCTTCTTCATCATTTCTTTTGTGAGTTGTCAAACACTCACAAAATATCTAAAAAATATATGGATTTGTGATACATGCCTATTAATTTAAAATTTAATTACATGTCCCATACTTAACTCAAATTGGGTTAGCATTAACTCACCTAGGGATATATTGAACTCAACAATGCTGAATCTTAACCTAACTCAACTTGGGTGAGAGTTAACTTTGGAGGCTATAAATAGAAGGCCTCACCCATTTATATTTAATATATTTTATATTTTAAAGATATTATACTCAAATAGATGGAAAATATTATGATATGCAATGTTATTATGACAATAAGACCTCAAAAATATTCATTTTAGTGTGACCATGCCAATTTCATAAGCCAAGCCAAGCTAAGCCAATCAACATTACCAAGGTGCCAAGGAGAGGTGGAGTAATGGAGCTTTATTGAAAAATATTTATTGAGAACATATCCAAGAAATCCAACTCAACAAGTGGATTTAAAGCTACAAGGAAGGTAAAATGGAACTTATCCTTTGTTTTCTAGTTGTATTTTCATTGTGTTCTTGTTATATATGTTCTCCCTAATGTCTAGGCTAGAGATGTTAGGTTTTAGTGTGTTTTTTTATTTTATTTTCTTGAATAACACCATAATAATCTCCCCTCTTGAATTAATTGTTCACAAAAATGTGGAAATTTTATAAAAGTTATGGAAAGATGTGTTACTCCACCATTGTGTAAGTGGTATCCATTTAACTCAATGTTGTTTCTTATCTAATATAAAATAATGAATATACTCCTCTAAAAATTTGTTGACCTATTTTAATTTTCCATTAGATTTGGGGTGGTAAGATGTGCTATGAGCTATTTGAGTAACCAAATATGAAAATATTTTAGTCCAAAAATTACTAGTGAAAACATGATCATGATCACTTACAATTTTTTTTGGGTTCCACATAATTTTAGAACTTCTTCCAAAAAAGTAGCTTATATTGTACTTATTATAAATGGGTGTGAGAGGGAACAAAAATGGGCATATTTCATAAGCCTATCCACAATTACCAAGATAATTTTTTACCTTCAAATCAAGTCAACCTAATGTTGAAATGCATGAAAACCTCCTCCCATCTTTGAATAGGAATTGTTCAAGATTGTAACATACATGTGGTCTTTATTGTCACAAATTTGTTCTATTGGCATATCAAGCATTA
Source organism: Torreya grandis (assembly GCA_037957365.1). Lineage (NCBI taxonomy): Eukaryota > Viridiplantae > Streptophyta > Pinopsida > Cupressales > Taxaceae > Torreya > Torreya grandis. Next base: position 180,168 of record JARHVA010000772.1, on the reverse strand, counting down.
TACAAAAAAAATTCTTACATATCCATTTATTCCTTACTAAAATACTTCTTACTTGATTTTGTGATAAGTGTTTAATAACCTAGAGTGTTCCCCAATCGGGGATGCATGCAACTCTATAACAATCTTATGCTTCAGCTTTAAATATTTACACAAGTATAACCTATCCTTATTCCATAATGATTTACCTTTACATTAATATTTTTTTATAGGATATATAACCTTTTGAGATATTATAAATTAGAACCTATGTATCTTTTTCCTACTCCCACTCTAACCTAGCTTCATCCACCCTATCTACCTGTAACATGGACATTGAACAAAGTAATACTTTTGTGGATGTATCATGTCTAGATAGTGCATCTTATACTACATTATATTTACCCTTATTTTATATGATTATAAAATCATAACCCAACATTTTTGTTACCCACTTCTATTGTTCTTATGATGATAATATTTTCTTGAAAAAGTATTTGAGACTATCATGATCCATTGTCATCTTAAAGTTTCTACCCATCAGATAGGGCCTCTATTGTTTGACTATATGAATAATAGTCATAATATATTTATCATAAATATGTTTTTATATATTCTTACCTTTGAATTTAAGAATTTAAAATGTAATGGGTATTCCTTCCTACATTAGTACTACTACCAACCCTAATCTAGAAGAATCACATTTAATAATGAACATCTTTGAGAAGTCTAGAGTAGACAAAGACTGGGGTGGTGCATGTAGATACTTTCATTTTCTCAAATGATTTAGTGTTTTAGTCATTCCAATTGAAGGCATACTTATCAATGTAGTGAGTGGAGATAATATGTTGCCATAACCATTCATAAATCTTAGGTAGTAACCTGTTAGTCTTAGGAACCCTCAAAGGTTTTTGAGAGTTTTAGGTAGTGGCCATTTCACCATAGCTTTGATATTTTGAGGATAAACTTTGACACCTTCACATAAAGCTGATACTACTAAAAACTATTAATGCTTGTTTCACATGTTACAAGTGTGCTTCCCATCTCTTACTATAAATCAATATTTCATAAAAAAAATAGCACAAACTTTCTCAAGAAAGGCCTAAAAATAGTGTTCATCAAGATATAAAAAGTAGATGGTGAATTTTTAAGACCAAAGGGAATTACAAAAACTCACAATGACCCTCATGAGTTGTAAAAGATATTTTTTGAACATATTCATCTCTGATTCTAATTTGATGGTACCCTGAAAAAAGAACTAATTTTGTGAAATAAACATCACCATGAAACTCATCAAGTAAATAATTCATTACTATAATAGGAAACTTATCTTTGTTGGTGAATTTGTTGAGTTCTTAGTAATCTAGGCACATCTTCCATGTGTCATCATTCTTATGCACCATGACGGCTAGTGATGAATAAGCACTCTAGCTATGCCTAATGATCATTTCCTCCAACATCTCATTGACCATATTTTTTATTTCAATCTTTTGTGCATATGGATATCTATATGGTTTGATATTTGGTGTTTGAATCCATGTAATTAGTTGAATTTCATGATCATGTTCTCTTTTTGGTGTACTCATTTTACATGGCCCCAAAAATAGATTAGTGGTAATTAGGAACCATCTGTAGATCAAGATGTGTAGATGATTTTATGGCTTGAACCTATATAGAACATAATCATGCTATAAATACTTTTTTACCATTTTATAGCATCTTTATCATCTGATATGAACTAAATAATTGTGGATATTTCCCCCATAATCCACGTAGTTCAATTTTTCTACCTTTAGAATGAAAGCACATGAATAGTTATTATAAGTTCATCTCAATTGTACCCAAGGTTTTGAGACATTAGAATCTCAAAATAATGTCTAAAATACCCACATGAATAGAAAACATGGAGAATATAGAGTGTACTTTCCTATAAACAAGCTTAATATCATTGCATTTCCCTGAACAATTAATTGTGCCACCATTTACAATCATGACCTAAAATTTTGGTGTTGGGTAAATGAATCAATTAAATCAAGTTTCCAAATTATGGTTGATGAGCTTATGTGTGCTCCCTTAATTAATCAACATTATCACCTTTTTTTTCTTGACGAAACCCACCATCTTAAGTGTTTCATGAGTGTTAATACCCAAAAATGCATGACAAGATATTGTAGGTTGGGAATATTTAGGCACCTCCTCTATATCTTTTTCATCATCATTAGAGGAATTATCCTCTTCATCCTCTTCATTATATCTATAAATATAAAATAGCTTATTCTCAACACATATAAGTCTTTTAATCCACTTATTTTCATAATCAAAACATAATCATTTTAAACACTTCACTTCAATTTATTTAAGTGTCAATCTGGTAGGTGAAGGAGATGATGGTTTTGATATGTTATGATCTCTGAAGTGAGTGAATGGTTTCTTCTTGTTGGCTATGAATTTTTACTCATTCTTACATTCCATGATAATATAATCATAAACCTTAAGTGGATTAAACACATATATCCCATGTTTAATGTGGTCCTTGAGGCCACCCAAAAATATGTCATTTAGGTTCACATCAAAAATTATCTCTACACAAATATAGGTTCTGAAAGCAATGAATATAATCCTTGACTAAGCTAGTCTATCAAAATTTTGCTAGTTGGATGAAGGAATTCTCTATCACACTATTACTATAGTGTAATTACAACTCCTCTATAAAAATTGACCAGGTAACATTGAGACTCATTTTTATTTTGATTAGAGAACCGTCTATACCAAATGAAATATTTAGGTTATAGATAAAAGGATGCCATGGTAACCTTATATCTGCATGGGATCTGATGAAAATTGAAAAAAAATCCATTTTTTGATATAACTGAGTGATTCCTTTCCATCAAGTTTACACGTATCAACCTTTGGTAACATGTTCCTCTGTGGCAAGGTACTTGGATTTAGATTAGGCTAGTTAGGAGATCGACCTTAGTGGGGTTGTGAAATAGTGATAGCTAGATAATTTGGTTGGTTATTTTGAAAATACATCATGATATTTGCCAAACTAGATTGTACAACTTTCATATTAGATTATATGCCTTGTCTATCACTTTGAATGCCTTTAAGACTATATTCTAACTCACTTACTTTGTAATATATCTTAGATAACCCTGGTACAAAGGATCTAATAACTCCTTGTTATACCCACATATCTTTCTTGTGAGGAGTTTTCCCTAGAGTTTTGATAGCCATGCCTCAACCCCTAGTTTGTGGTCCTACCATAAAAGGGCTTGACAATGTCGATCTTGATTGACACTTTTAACCCAACTTGGACCAAGAATTTTAGTACTTATGTCAGCCTCAAATTAGAAAATGCAAAGAACATACCATAGCTATATTTTTATAATATTTCAAAAAATGTAAAAAACTAAAAAAAAATCTTAAATCATGAACTATAGATTTAATTTATGAAAAAAACTAAAATTGAAATAACTCACATAAAAATGACTTTCAAATGCTATTTTTTTGGTGATACCCTAAACTATATCCAAAACTTCAGTAAAAAAATGTAAGAAAATTTGTAATGAATTGAAATATATAAGAAAAACTTTAAAATTAGGGTTTAACCCATAAGATTGCCTAAATTATAGCTCTTATACCACTCTTAATGAAATTAATTTAACAATAATAGTAGAATAACAATAATATATCATAATATGAGTGAAATATAGTAGAATATATGAATAAAAGATAAGTCACTTTGAGGGGAAAACCTCCACAAGCTTTAATAAGAGAAAATTTTATAATATGATGATAAAAAACTACCCACTTCCTCCTATATATAATCTAACTAGGCCATGGTTACTCCATAGGTTGACTTAATAACTAAATAATGCATAGATAAATGTAGTATAACATCAAAGAGGGATAAATAAGCCTCAAGATGGCTATTAGTATCTAAATACATGTGATAGGTTAGGGGCATAATAAAAAATTTAAATAAATAAATCTCCAATGAACATAGATTGCTCTTTTTGTTCAAGACTCACCTTACGCTTGTCCTTAACACTAAGATAACCCTTAGATATGGTCATAGATACAAGTTGAGTCTTTGATGACTCATTAAGATCATGGTTTTAGTTTCCTATGATGTCTTGAGATATGTCTTGATAAAAGCCTTATTAATATTGTTTTCTCACTTTGACAACTATCTTAGCAATGTTTTCAAATGGAGATATAGGTCCATTATCTAAATTTGAAAAATAAAAATAAATCTTCCCAAAAGACATCTTCTTGATCACTTGAGAGAGAAACCACTTCATTATCCACTCCAAACTATCTACTAATGACCACAAGCCTGTATCAATCTTCAAGTCCCTCACTAAAGGCATTAAAATCTTCTTCTTCATTATAATACATCACAAATTCAATTAGGCTCTCATCTTATTCTTCAACTCTATCATTCAATTCCACCATGCCAAGATAATCAATCTACAAGGAACTCATGGTAAAAAAGTTGCCAAGCATCATCAAGCTTATTTGAAGTATTTTTAAACTCAATAATGGGTTCATTTGAGTTTATTTTAGGATTGCTTTCTAGTAGAGAAACTATTTTGAACACATTTATCCCTTCATCAACTTTTCCTATCTAATTTTCCTCTTTTTTCATAAAATAGGGATTACCATCTTGATTTTCACTTGCCATAATGACATCATGTTCATCTATAGTTATAACTTGACCATGCATATCCTATTAAAGGATAATTTATAGTATTTTACCTATAGCTAATTCATCAAACTCTTCTTAGAAATAGGAGGAGGAATCATCATTTTCAATGTAAAAAGTAAGTTTAAGGCAAAATTATACCTCCTCTTGGCCATTTGAAACCTTTTGAGAACCACATAATTATACTTCTATTATTATATATACTTGAACACCTTCATCATGGCCTTATTAGAGCCCACTTTCATGATTTTAGGTGGTGGAAACTTCATCACATATTGAAAGGACACCCTAAATTTCTTCACTCATGTGTTCCCCAATGCTCACTAGTCAAGACAACTACATCAACTTCTTCTTCATGATCATGAGAATCAATGTTCTTGACTGCAAGATTATCTTATTCTTGATCAATAATGTGTTCAGAAGATTGATTTTATCCTCTTTATCCTAAGTCTAATCCAATGTTAGAATGAGGGTTGCCAAT
>JARHVA010000772.1:117500-170000 GCA_037957365.1 Torreya grandis | reverse complement strand
TATTAACAAACCAAAAATATCACTTTTTCCTCCTATTATGCATGCATGGCTATAAAGATTTTTAAAGTTTCTTGACACCCTTACTATGTTTTTCCATATTTGAGGCCATTTGATTTGTTTTGTTACTACATAAAATGTCTCCCAATGTTTCATGTATCCATTTATACATTTAATAAAGTTAATTTACATTGGAAACTCAAAAGGTTTGGTTGAAAGATAATTCAAGAAATAAGAACAAGACAATTCAAATAATGCTATCTCTGAGAAGAGATGTTTTATTGATCAAATTTGCAGACCTTAACATATGCTTATCTCTAAGAAGAGATGTATGATTTCCATTTTGGGTTACATCTTCATTTATACATGTTTTGAATGTGGGGGGAGGATGTGGAAGGTCACCAATCTCGAGGGAGATGAATTGGTTCAACTTACACAATTTACAACAATATATAATTCAAGGAATTACTATTTTTAGACTGCACCACTAAAATTGAAATTTGGGGCACTTACATTGGGTTTTTGAGGTCAAACTTCATTTAGTGGAGATCAATGCCATCTCACCATGTTCTCCTCATTCTTAGCTTTCCAATGGTTCAAATGATGAGTCACTTGGAGCTACGGTGCAAAATTTATGGCTCCAAAAAGTTTCATCATCAATTGGGGTAGACCCATCACCTAAATTATCGCCTAAATTATTGCCCAGATCATCTTTGTCATTGCATAGTCTACTTACAAGGTGCCTAAATGGGACTAAAGGTGTTTTTTTAATATTATATACTTGAAGTGAGTCTAAGGATTATAGGAGATACTTATACATTTAATTAAAAACCTCATTAAACTTATCACACTCTCATGGCACCTTGAAAAACATCAAAATAGTGAAGGAAACCACATTTTTTGAGATACAAATATGAAATGCACCATATGAAAGTAGGCATGTTTGAAGTTTAAGACCCTTTCAGATGATTGGAAACCTATTAATGACCCTATATATCATTGAGAGAATGTGAATATGTCTATAAGTTTACCAATGATCATCCTATTAGTTATTCCCTTGTATAAACGTAAAACCTATACTTTGACTACATACTTGGTGTTCACAAATGCTCTATCTCTTAACCTGTGAATTGAAATTTTTTACCTCAAAGCTTATGGATTATTTAAAATAAGTATGAAAGAATAATAAAATGCCTTCATAATCCTGTATATACTTCAATATAATTTTTTAGGTAAAAATGTTGACCTGTGGGTCTCTAAACCTATAAGTTAACATTACCTCTTCTATATTTACTTTGAAAGCATGCCCTAAGACTTCCCACATGATGACTAATTAGATAATGGCATGAAGAATCTATTTAGGATCCTTATATCTTATTTCAAGTTCACTCCTCAGGATAAGCATTCACAAGTATAGGTAAAACATCCTTTATTCATGTTATAGTCATGTAGGTTTTCTCTTGAGGATTGCATCTTTGGGTTGGTACAAGATAAAAACTTTGGGAATGGAAGTACATTTGAAGAATCATTGAATATAAAATAGAGACTACCAAAAGTGTGTCTCAAGTGTTTTGACCCCCTTCACAAGCCCCCAAACCCTTTTAATAATGTCACTTGACCCTCAACCTAAACCTTCTTACTTTGCATACCTACAACTTCACATTCACCTCATACATGCATTGAAAATATGATTTAATATGGTTTATAAGACCCTAAAATAACTCATTAAACCAAAAATTTTCAACAACAAGCTCTTAAATACCTTTAATAATGAAAAATAGAACTTTTAGGGTTTAATAAGGGTTTAAGACACCTTATTTTGTTATCAATTGTTCATAAATCATGGATTATCAAACCTAAAACTAACACATGTATTCTAAAGTTCATAAGGGACTCCATAAACCCCTAGGAGCATTTGATCAAACTTGTTTCATGTTCATGAACCAATGCAAAGAAAAATAGCTTTTCAATCTTGTAAGTAACTCGATGGATAAATGGGGTAGGTTTCATACTTGTTTAGACCTATAACACCTTATTAAACATGGATTTAAGCTGAGGAAGGTCAGAGTATACTTTAAATTCTTGAAACCCATTCAAATGACATCTCATTTAATTTTCAATCTCATAAAACTTCTTAAAACTACCTCTTTGGGAAAAAAAGATATTTTAAACATATGTTATGCCTACTAAAGTCAAAATTATTTCACCATTTATTATCACCTCCCACATTGAATACATTTCTATATGATTTACCAATTTCTCTTGCATGTACAAATCTCAAACTTTGATCTTGAATCCACTTGACAAGCCTTATGGTACATTGGTAAGGTGTGAAATGTCTTTGAGAGGGCCAGTATAAATTATTCCCAAACTAATAAGGATTAAGACCACATTTAGTTCCTTGATATGTGACCATTACAACCTCAAAAACTATATTTGGACTAACCTAGATGTTCATAACTCTTTATAATTAATACTTGCACAAGGAATGGATAGAAATAAATATAGGACCATAAACCCTCATTACCTTAATTTATAAAAACTTACATTAAATTATGCTAAACAGTTCACAAAGGATCAAGCCATGATAATGGTTAAACAACTAAGTGTTATGATTTCTCATTTTGACTAGACCACCTTAAAACACCTTAATCATTACTAGGATCAACACCACACCTCACCAAGGGCAAGACAATATTTGACCAAAATAATACCTATAGAAGGTTATAATTTTTTTTAAATAAGTCTAGATAGAAATTTTAAAAATGTAATGGTCTATGGTATCCATTTTTTCTAACAGTAACATAGGTGAGGTGTCAAAAAGTAAGGTGAGATAGACTTGTTAAGGAAGAAAATGCACATTAAGTCCTAAAGTGAGAGAGAAAAATAAGTAAGAGAGAACATTGTGTCTCAGAGAAAAGAACAAAAGGATGATAAAATCAAAATAAAGGGTTTAGTTGAAGTAAAATTCCATAAAATTATGAAAGAAGATACCAATAATAAAGAGTTGGATATGGAGAAAGAGATAGTTGAGATAAAATAAAAGTTAAAATTTGTGACGGGTCTGATATAAAGTTGCCTATAGATATATTAATTACAATTAAAAAAAAGGTATAGATTGATTTCCTTGATAAAGGGGAGAGAGAGAGAGAGAGAGAGAGAGAGAGAGAGAGAGAGAGAGAGAGAGAGAGAGAGAGAGAGAGAGAGAGAGAGAGAGAGAGAGAGAGAGAGAGAGAGAGAGAGAGAGAGAGAGAGAAGAGAGAGAGAGAGAGAGAGAGAGAGAGAGAGAGAGAGGAGAGAGAGAGAGAGAGAGAGAGAGAAGAAGAAGAAGAAGAAGAAGAAGAAGAAGAAGAAGAAGAAGAAGAAGAAGAAATAATCCTTGGAAGAAGTAAGGACTAATGTGGGGTGATAAAGATATATATGAGAGACAAATAAAATACCTAAAAATCTCAATTTGGAATGAGTAATAAATGCCAATCTTAGAGGCATTAAGAGGGGAAAATGAGACTATGATTTTTCAAACTAATCATTATAATTTACATGTGACTATAGCTAGAAATAAAGAGGATGAGAAGTCACAATAAAGTGTCACAAAAGAAAGAGAAACATAATTAGATCCTAAATGTAGAAGTAAAACTAGTAAGAGTCATGGAACTCAAACAAAGGTAGAAGGTAAACCTAAAGATAACCTCAAGATTATCCAATATGAGGATGATATCACTCAATTGGAAATATTTATATCATGTCCAATGAAAAATAAAAATAGGCTACAAGATGGAGAGACAAATATTTCAAAATAAAAGATAAGGACCTCAAGAAAAAGGATTTACAGGTCATGAAGGGGAAAGAATGAGAGACAAGCTATGAATTTCAAAAAAGAACATAATCATCATGATGGTGATTGCAAGAGTTGTTTAATAACTTGGTTCCTTATATAATGGAGTAATATGATAATGGAATTATGGAAGGTTAATATGAAACATCAAATGAGAAAATAGAGAATATGGCTTGAGGAATTAGGTTCTGAAGAGTTTATTTAGGGACACACCAGATGAAGGAAAACAATAAATAGAGGAAACCATGAATATATTTCCATGGTTACAAGCTATACAATGAAGAAAGGTTAAGAAAAAAGAAAATGAAAAGTTGGATTTACTATAATAGGGATATGACTAGATTAGTATTGAATAAGATAAAGGAGTGGTTACCATTCCAAATGCAATATATCAACCAAGAAAAGTCTTGAAAATCTATGAGGAAGAAGAATAGATAAATAACAAGAAGGATGAAGGAGACTTGGGACCAAAAAATAAATTCCTAAAAGGGGCTATGAATCATCATAATTTTATTCTAACATGTTATATCAATGACGACCATGCAGGCACAAAACTTAAAAAATAATAAGAATCTTAAGAGGATAAGGTAAGAACAAGGAAGGAGTAATTTAAATCTAAGATAGGACAAGAAGGAGAATGGAACGATGAATAACTTCAAAACCTCATGAATTTTGACATAAATGTTATGAATAATCTAATAGAGGAGCAAAAGCTATAAAACCTTTATCTCATAACAGACATGTTAAAATGGAGCCCATAAAAATATGTGCCAAATGATCAGATAAAAGGTAAGGAATGTCTGCCATATAATTATTTGTTCAATCTCAATAAGGATTTGGTATCATATGAGATGAATAGAGTTATATAAGGGATACTATGTCAATATTTATCCAAATTAGATGAAAATAAAATAAATATAAGAGAAAAATAAGTCCTTGAAGTAATCTATAGTAGTGGGAAAAGATAATTGTATGTGTAGGTCTTAAGAGGTCATAAGGAGAAATATAGTGGAAGAAGGTATTTATCACCTTATTAATGCAATAAAACCATTATAATAGTGTTAAATACATTTAATTTTAGTGTAGAGAAGGTAATTGAGGAACCATTAAGGCTTAAACAAAGAGCATTTGAGAAATCATTCTAGGTATGCAATAGTAATAACAATATTATATAGATAGAGGGAAGAAAAAGAGACAAGAGATTGAAGATAAAGGAAGAATTTGATTTGAAATAATGGATGATGAGTATAAGGAGTAAAATTTCTATAATAAAACAAATGGGACATAAAGAGAGTCAAGGAACTCACTAAGGAATAGGAACATGCAATGATGGACAAATGAAAAGTGATAAGAAGATAAAGAATAAAATAGAAGGCACTAAGAAAATTTTAGTCAAATAGGAAACAGTTCCAACCAAGAAAATAGTCCTTGAAGCCATAAAAATGCATAGTCCAGAGGTAATAATGGATCAATAAACTGATAATAGTCTATGGAGTCTTTTTTGGAACATTGTTTTAGAGTTGAGAAACATGAAATAAGTCCAAAAATATACCAAAATTAATGAGAAGAACTCAGATTTGAGAAAGAATGATCTTTAAAAAGCATATTTAGAGGATACAAGTTAGATAAGGGTCATGTTTAACCCAAAATTAGATAATAGGTTATCCTTATTTAGGTATACATGGTTAAGGATATAGAAATGGTAAGGCACAAGGGTGAATATCAGATCTGTAATAGGCTAATTAATGTACTACCACATGCTAAATTTGTTATGCTGAGATAGGTTATTAATAGAAAGTAAACCTATGATAGATATATAAATGAAATAAAATAACTAAATAAATTATATATATTTCTAATATAGTGATATATGTGGTACAAGTAGGAATACATTTCTAGATCATTCACTAGATTCTAGATCTAGTGTCTCTAGCTCTCTGGATACTTGTGTCAACCCCAAATAGTTGTGATGACACTAATGTCCTCTATAAAATATATGAATAAATAAGATGTGACCACCTAGATTCTTATAGGTTTGGATTCACCATCATTGTGGTATATTCAAATCTAGGTCATGGAACATCTTTCCTATTGAAATATTAAAACCATATCTTTCCATCTTCAGTGTGACCTTAGAGAAAAATGGGTTAGTCAGTACATGATGTTGAGATGAATCATAATAACCTAATTTTCAAATAGTTCTACTTACGTATCCAATAATCTAGAAGAGGGTCTCAAAATCATGTAGTTTTTCCCTACATGTCGGCTTGTGTGTGAATCATGCAATGTGTGTAAAGTACAATAGTGACTTAGCTTGTAACTTGAAAAAAATGACCTTATGACTACTTCTGTAGTAATTTAGACTTTTAGATGGGTTATTAATTTGATTGATATTATAATATGGTAGAATAGGAAAGATTTTGGTAGTTTGAGTTCTTAATTACTTCTTGCCTCTTTTGGTTTGATTACTAGTTATTTGTAGGTTAGGAATGAATGAGGGTTGATACTTTATTTATACCACTCCTATTAGGAGATAAATTTCATTAAATCACTTAGGCTGACCATTATGATAAATTTAATTTTAAAATTTGATAACTTGAGGGCATTAGACACTTACATTGGGGTAAGATAGTAACATCAACACTGCTATCTATCCTAGACGTTAGTGTCTAGGGAGAAAGAGAGTAGGCACAAGCTTAGAACTTGTATAGGTATAATATAAATACATTTTAAACATTATGGGAAATATATGATGTACATGTCATCAATTTAAGGATGATTAGACTAAGAGATAAGAAAAGGGGCACAATATAGAGTATATGAAAGGCTTTCAAAAGTAAGGAATGTATAGAGTGAAGAGGAACAACCAGGGCCATGAGTTTGTAAAGTGTACAAGACTAAGGTGCTACATAATCATAAAATATCATCTAAATCCCCCCATATATTAATGATCTTGTTAGTTTAAAGAAATAGAATAAGTACTTGGGTATATATACATACCTTATCTTTACTTGAGTCAAAATTGAGTGCTTTGCTAGAGTTAGATTTGAGTGCTTTACTACCGACTGACCTAAAACCAATATCATGTTACAATGTATAACTAGTGCATATAATCTAGGTCAAATGTAATTGAAATAGAATAAAATTAAAGAGAAAGGTTTAGGAGTACACTTGTGTGTCTATGTAACTACATTGAATATTGAAATGTTATTTTTACAAAATATATATCATTGTAAGGCCCTAAAATTGAGATTAGGATAAATATAGACAAATCTTTAAGGTGCATATATCAAAGGAGATGGAGAGAGAGGTTGGAAGACACATGCCCAATACTTGGAGGAAAAGTGAGTTATAACCTAATTTTTTATATTAGCTCAACCATGCAACCCAATGATATTCATAACCTGGTGATTTTGGATGATCAATTCTAAACTGAAATATGGGAAAGATCAAGTGATCTAATCATTCCAACCATACTAAAAGGTGAACAAACTATTGTAGCAGATTGGCTCACTTAAGTTTTTAAAAGTACATGGGACATTAGTAAGTGCAATAGTTTTAGAATATGAATTTAATTTTGATTTTGAAATATTAGGCAAAAGTTTCATAGCATATGTACCTTAGATTTGTCTCATGCTAAAACTATGTGTAACAATGGTACCATGTATAGAATTATGCCACAAATGTGTATCAAAATCATATAACTATGTGCTTTGGCCAATTCAAAAAATTATGTAAGTATGGTGGACATGCTTACAAATCATTCTTCCACTATATATGGATAAATTTGAAACTTATATAAGTAACATTGTGGATTATATGTTTCCAAAACATGCCCCCACTATAAACTAGAGATGATCAAAATTGAGTAGGTGTGGAGAACATGCTTCCAAAACATGCTCCCACCAAATCTATGAATTATAAGTACCATATTGAATGAATGTGTATAATATGGTTCAAAATCATGATCCAAATGAATATGAAAACTATGAATGTGTGAAATCCATGTCATCATGAAATTCCCCCACTAAATCTAAAAACTTGTGTAAGTACCATATATTGTGTGAGTCTGAAGAACATGATTCTAAAGCATGATTCCAATAAATCTAAGAAATATGAAATTATTTAAACCATGTCACCATGACATTACCCCAAACTTAGGTGATGTAAAAATAGTACCTAGTAGTCATCTCACCTCAAAAGGGTAAGACAATTGCAAATTTGTGAATGTAACTACGTAGAATATAGTTTTAAACATGTCTAGGTAAATGTATCATTGAAGCACATAGAACCAATGTGATCACATGTATGTTGAATATGAATGATAAATATCATGGAAATGTCTAGATAGTAATAATACAAGATAAACAAGCAAATAAACACACACAAAATCACTCAAAATCAAATTAAAAGGCAATTATCCAAGGAGACCGCAAACAAGGGGCATGTTCAAATGCCACAAAATTGAATGGATATGACTTAGTAAAATTTTAAAAAATAAAGTAATGGTATATTAAAATGTCCATATAACAATAAATTACATATTCAAATGTCCAAGAAGGCAAAACATAGGTATACGATTTACATACAATGGAGTATATTTAAATGCTAAAAAAAACAAGGTAATAATAATTCAAAACATTCAAGAAATGTGTAAAGTAAAAGCTTAAAAAATAAACATAACATGTCATAGTGGCCCATGGATCAAATATTTTATCAAAAAAAATTCAAGTACATAGCATATCAAGTACCCTATGTAATGTATATTCATGGATAATAGGCATGTGCAACTGCATATGTAAGCTCACACATGATAGTGTAGAGTGATCATTGAATGATATAACCTATGTGTATCAAGATCATAAAAAAATGGATGCCCACAATGTCCTAGTGACATGACTATAAGGAAATACAAACACTAATAAATTTATCATGTGTATGTGTATGGAGGAGTAAAGGATATGTTAGTCTTTAGCATAAAACTAACACATATGCCAAGGAGCCAATATAACATGTAGGTGCTGAAAATGTTTTTGAGGTTTATGAATGTTTTTATTTATTTTTTGATATTTTTGTAAGAGATAATATAATCCTATGATCTAATCCAAAGGATGATCATAGGTATCTCCCCACTTATAACCTAGTACAACAAACTAGTGGTACCACCAAGGAGCATGTATAAGTGCAATAACTGTCACTACAGTATCTATGATGCTCAACATATGTATAATAGGACTCAAAGGTAATGAAGTACCAATATAAGGAATAGGGGTTCTTAGAACCCATATCTATGTAATACATGGTTTATTTTAAATTAAAAAAATAGGAACATGTTTAGGTGCTCTAGATATCTTCATATGGTGCATAGATGATGAGGATTCTATGGAGCCCACTATCTATCTCTTATGTGTCTCTTAAGTATTGGTCACCTAGTAAAGAGGATTGCTTGTTTCTTACCCTTTTGTGGTGTATCATCCTTAACATACTTGATAATTAACTATCTAGGTATGTATTTCCCTTATTCAATAGGATGTTCATATGGAACACTATAAACTATAATTAATAAATTGTCCTAAATGTATTTAACACACTCATACACTGAATAAGGTAGTGATCTAAGAGTTTATATCCAAGGTCATCCTAAAAACATGTCACAAACATATGTAAAAGGTATAAATAATAAATTAGTAACCACATGCATAGAACCAACCTATAAAGTAGATCAATCTCACCAAGAATATTTTGGGATGTCCCATTGAATGATTTGACTGATCTAGTAGAGGGAGGTAAATCATGATTAGTATAACCCAAATACATTAATTAATGTCATGGTGCAAACATTTTTTCTTCTACCATTATCAATCATAACATTGTGTATGGGGTATTTATCAAGGTATGTTAAATTTAATAGAGAATTAATATTGGATTCATCATCCATAATTTCACTATCATCAAAGGAAATGGTAGCTTTGTGATCCGTAAGAGGTATATGTCTCATGTAAGTACCAATGACACCATTTATTAGGTGTCCATAATATGATGAATGAGGATGTGCGTTATATGCCATTTGAACTTTTGGTTTAAATTTTTAATGGTATTATAAGGGATTATTAAATATTTTCCATTTATGGTGATCACCAAGTTATGAATCTGATTCCTTTGGAAGATTTTCAAATGTAATATATTAGTCATTTATGAGGTCTTGTATCTTATGCTTCAAGTAAAACATCTATTTGTAGAATGCCTAGGGCCTTGGTGATAGTCATAATAGGTATTTTCATCATATCCATTGGGTAGAGGTCTATTTACATCAACTTCTATAAGATGAGGGAGAGATAAAATATGACACTCTAGAAACCACAAGTGTAATTAAGTAGGAGGCTCAAGTAAATGTGTAAATTGTCTCCTTAGTGCATTAGATAGGACAAGCTAATTAGATTTTTGTATATCTATATTAACCATGGCATTTGTTTCCTTTTTAGGATCAAGAGGCTTTACTTAATCACTTGGTTTAAATATAAATTTTGTACTAGATGTATATGTAGTTGGTGTGTTTTCTACATATTTGAACTTATTCAATGATATAAGATTCATTCCATGGTCCCATAAAACATAGAATAAGTCATTAAAATATTTGATTTTTTTGAAAATAATGGAATCATGTAACATAAAAAGAAAAATTTACTTGAATATCTTATAATGATTTGTCTTCCATAGGATTGGTCATTTTGGCTATGATTGTCTTATATCTCAAGACATATTCTATGACTGGTTCATTAGTTCCTTATTTTATCTTTACAATTTGAACATAGGAAACCTTTTTATTAATGTTAATATAAAAGTTTTCCAAAATATGATCTATAAGAGGTTTGAATGATTTCATATATTGGAGAAGTAAGTCATAAAACCACCTCAAAGCATAGTCCTTGAGGATCCTTGGAAATAAATTAGTAAAAAAATTATCATTTGAAGCATGATGAAGGCATGCCACATAGAAGGTTTGAAGATGTTGTTTAGGATCACCCTTGCCATCATACAATGTGAACTTAGGTGTAATAAATCTAGTTGGAGAAGGGTAAAAAGAGATCTCAAGTGCAAGAGGTTTATGCAACACATCTTGAAAATCTATATATTGTGAAGACTTTTAAGTCTTTTGTCCATTTTTTGTAACCTTATCCTGTATGGTTTTTATAACTTGAAGGAGTGATTGAAATGTAGGTCCAATGGGATTTTGATTATAAAATTGAGTAATCACCAAGTGGTTGGAGATATATTTTAAGTAGTAATAGACATTGAAACCCATATTTTTCTTTAAATAAAGAGTAAGTCCTGATAGATGTATCAATAGTAATTTTAGGGAACAAAGGTCTTAACACATAATCTGTGACCACATCAGATGTATTAATTTGTAATGTGGGTTGATTTATAGTACCTTCTATGGATTCGCCATTACTAGGTGAGGCAGCCTTGGTTTTATCTTGTTTGCTTATTTAATCTATTATAACATACAAAAATGCATCTATTAAGACTTTGTTATTGTTTAGATGAGTAATAAATGCTTCTTCATCCTCCATTTAGAATCAAGTTTTTTTACTAACATTTTCCATTTCTTCATGAATGAAAAGTTTGGAATTTGAAACATAGTACAAAAATAAGAAAAAATTAGAAAACCCTAAGTGGCCTAGGGTTTGATGTTCAAAGATCAAGTTCACCAAATGTTTAACCTTAATTGGATAATATGTTATCTTTACTTGGGTAGATAGGCTTAAGGATATATAAATGATAAGGCATAAGGGTGAATATAAGATCTACAATAGCCCAATTAAAGTGCTAAACTCATATGTACTATAACTTGAATTTATTATGCTAAGATAAGCTATTAATGGAAAGTTAAACTATGATAGATATATAAATGACATAAAATAAAGTAATTAGTTGTTTTTGGTGCTAATATAATGTTATATTTGGTATAGATAGGAATCAGGTAAGAAGATAGTTCTATATCAATCACCATATTTTAGATCTGGTGCCTCTAGATCTCTGGACACTTGAATTATCCCTAGATAGTTGCATCAATGCTAGTGTTTGAATTCAATTATAGTGTCCTCTATGGAATACCTACTCAAATAGGATGCAACCACCTAGATGATTTTGGGCTTAGATTGCCTTTAATTTGATGAATTTAGATATAGGTGATGGACTATCACTCCTGGTGAAATGGAAAAACCCTATATTTCCATCTTTAATGTGACCTTGAGGAAAAATGGGTTAGTGGTCACATGGTGTTTAACTAACCCATACTGATCCTATTGTCAAAGGGTATTTCCTATATAACCAATACTATAGAAGGCCTCAGACTCATTTAGTTATCCCTTTCATTTTGGCTTGTGTGTGAATCATGAAATGTGTGTAAAGCAAGTACAATAGTGTCCTAGCTTATACCTTGGAAAATATGACCTTATGACTGCTCCTTTAGTACTTCAACCCTGTAGTTGGGTTCTTCCTTTGATTTATATCAAAATAGGATATAATAGGAAATATTTTGGTAACTTGATTGATTTTTTAACACTCTTTTGGTATGATTACTAGGTATTCATAGGTTAGGAATGAATGAGGGTTGATATTATGTTTATACTAATCCTATCAAGAGATAACTTGTATTAAATCACTTAGAACAACCATTATGATATGTTTCATTTTCAAATTGAATGACATTAGGACACTGGATACTTACATCAGGGTAGGATAGTAACATTGACACTACTATTTGTCTTGGACAATTGTGTTCATGGAAAAAGAGATCAGGCACAAGCTCAAAACTTACAGAGATATTAAATAAGTACATTTTAAGAATTCTAGGCAAGATAAGATCTATGTGTCATCAATATAAGGCTAGTCAAACTAAGAGATAGGCCAAGGGACATAAGATAGATTAGATATGAGGATTAAAAAATTAAGGCATGTGTATAACCAATATTAACAACTAGGGTAATGAGTTTTCCAAGCGTACAAGTCTAAAGTTCTACATAATCAAAAAATATCATCTATAGGTCAAGATACCTATGAGAAAAGATGGATCAAGGAACCAAATGCTAAAACAAGGACAAGAAGTGTTAAGAGTATATTTTTTTGAGTATGTTATTGAGATTAAAGTAATTTTTAGTGAGGATAAAATAAAATAGGGTCTTAGGATATAATTTTAATAAGGTAATAAGGCTTTGAGATAGAGGAAGAATGAGTAAAAGATCAACCAAGTGAAGGAAAAGAATGGACCTTTTGGAGTCCATCATAGAAGTCATGGAATACATATATACATGAAAAGTAATGATATAACATGCATAAAAATCATAATAAAGATGTTATTTTATTTTATGTGTTTTCTCCATGTGTAGGTTGTAAACAAAGGAACATTTGGAGAAGAGTAAGGAAAGAGTTACTATCAAGGAGGAATGCAAAACTTAGCTAGATAGATGCTTACTTGAATGTAATGAAGTTTATATCAATCAATAAATATGATAAAGAAAGTATGGGATTTAGGAATAACATAAAGGATAATTTTTAGTATACATCAAAAAAGAATTGTAAGCAAAAATGGAAATCTACAAGAACATATATGAAGACCCATGAGAAGGAGCTCATGAATTTTTCGAGCTTGGGAGTTTGATGTAGGTGCATCATTGAATATAGCTAAATTATACTATTTTGTGATATTATGAGGTATTATAGGTCCTATTTGGTTAATAATAAAACCTACATATTCTTGAATTATGGTTTGTAGGTCATTTAGGGGTATTTTGAGATTTTCCCACCAAAACCAATAATTAAAAATTTTAATTGGTTTTGGCCTATTTTGTGATTTATAGTGTGTTTCAAGGATCATGTTACTTAGGTGAGTGGTCCTTGGGGTTATATTATTATGTTGAAAAAATCATTTACTTATTACCTTGGTTGTAAATGGTTAAACCATGTATTATACCTTGATAAGCCTTACCCAATGTAGGAATTGGACTAAATAAAGCATAATTGATGAGTCTTAGGGGTAATTGAGGAATTCATGAGATAGGAAACCAAGTTTATAAATTTAATTAAATGGGATATAGGTAATATAAAGTAAGGATGAACCAATAAAATAATTAAATAAAATATAAAATCTAGTTTATGAAGATTTAGTAAGGTTGTTGTTGAAGGTTTCCTTTGGTTGCAGGACCGTGTAAACTATGTTTCAATCATATTTGAATAAATAAGAGATTTTTTTATTATTTTGAATAAATTTTATAGACTTATTTACATGTTTATTAAATTTATTTGATTTTATTGGACCTTGTTATCATTATTTTTTATGTTTGATCAAGTACATGGCTTAAGACAGGGTTTTTCTTGTGCATAGTCGTAGGAGAAAGGTGATTTATGTAGGTATTTTCCATTGATAAAGCCTAAATTATATTAAAAATAGTTTTTAATTAATAATATAGATATTATAAAATTTTAATAAATTATTTATATTCCTTACAACTCAAATTATCATTTTTTCTTTACTCATGGCCTACGAAAACCTAATCTAGGGTTTAGTTCACTAAAATTGCTCTATATCCTAAACTAAATGTCCAAAATTGATAAAAATTGGAGGGTATATATATAATTACATATTTAAAATTTTAATTTTTTTCAATATTCTTTATCGCCTCTAAAATTTCACATATATATTTATATATGATTGTGTTTTTCTACAGGCTTAATTAGACCTAAGACAAAGTTTAGGCTACTAAAACACCTATTACTCTTGATTTACTCATCCAAATATCTTAAAAATTTATATGTGTCTTATTTAGAATTACTAAAATATAAAGAAAAAATATTTAAATCCTTGATTATATTTGAGGGACAAATTATTTAATATTGATTTTTTTTAATGGACCAAATAGCCCTAGAAAGGGCTATAAAATTGTGTTTTAACAACTCCATTTGAGGATTGAGATTGTGAATGTTTAGGGAAATTGTTGTTTTAAATGAAAAATATTATCATGATTTATAAATTACATTTTTGATTCTTATTTTTGTAATTACTTTTAAATTACCCAAAACTCTTAGGCATACCTATATTGATAAGCTACAAGTAAGAAGAAAAATACCATTTCTTGAAGGGTTTTAGACCTTAAGGATCAAATAAAATTAGTTTGTATTTAGAATATAAAATAATTTATAATTATTTGAATTATACAATATAAGTTTTTTATATTAGTCTAGGTGTAATAATATCATCTTTTAATTGTCTCATTTAATAAAAGTACAAAGTTAAAATATTTCTATTTGTAATAGACACATTTTTGATTGAAATTAATGTCAAAATTTTGGATAGTTATACTATTAAAAAATGACATGAAATTGAGCCTCAACACTAGTTTTTTATAAAAATTATCATATAACATGAGGATGGAGGCATTGAATGAATGAATAATTTCAACCTCCTCTCATTAACTAGTAGCAGTGGGGCTACTTTATGTATTAATGGTATGTTTTTCATGTTGTTTATTTTTAGTGTATTCATACTTACATTATGTAATGAATAAAAAAATATTTAAATTTAGGAAAGGGGCATGTTCCAACTAATCACTCTTCCAAGGAATGGGAATATTTTGAGGTAAAATCAAAATGGAATATTGTCTAAATAGTTTAGGAGCTCTAAGAATCTGGAGGATTTAGAATTAGAGAACCCATGGGATGGCAATAGACTCATAGAATTTGGATTCAGAGCTAAACCTTTACAAGGGTAAAGAGATAATTTGATGGAGTTGTACCTAGTCTAAATAATGTTTTCATAGAGTAATTTCAGTATGATATGTTTCTCTTCTCCCATGTACACACTTGGGGGGGATGTTTATAAATTAGTGTTCCATGGTAATATTAAATAAGCATGAAATTCATAATTTAATAAAGTGATCTATTTAAGTTTTTAACCAACCCACATTGATAGAAAAAATGCGAGTAAGAATAGGGTGTGAAAGATATTGTGTAGGGATTTGTGATTGAATTTGATAAGGCTTGATTCCTTGATTTTATAATTTCACATAGCCTATATATATAATATCTCTACATTAAATATAATAATATGAATAAATTATATTTTTTCATAGAGTATTAAAAATATGAATGTTATGTGTGTTTGGTTATATAAATTTGAGCCCAATTTAATACATATATCAGTTTAAAATAGTAATTTTTCATATTTTCCATACTAGTTAAAAAAATTAAATATTTAAAAAAAAAAATAATGAATAATATGAGGAATAAATTAAATGGAAAAATCACACCTGATGATCAAATTTAGAATCTATAAGAACTAGACTATGTAGGTGATAGTGAGGCTTTGTATAAAATACGAAGTTTTAATTTACAAAGGACATGTTCAATGCCTACTAACTTGTCATTGAATATGTCGAGGGTGGATTTGGATGTATAATATACTCTTCCTATGATTTTTAAGACTATTTTTAAGTCTAATGAATATATATTGCAACCTTTTAAAATTCTATATGTTTATGTTTTGTTTTGCAGTCTAATGCCTTATAGTGTTGCATTTTTTGCTTTGTTGATTTTTCAAGAATAAATGTTTCATTTGATATATATATTTTTATTTTTTACATAATTAATTAATAAAATATTTCAAATTATAAGGATAAAAAGTATAGGGTTGGGAAAACTCAATAGAGCTGGAGCTACATGTTTCATATTCTAAAATTATACTATGCGTAGTTCCATTGTAATGTTAATGGATAATTTAAGCACATGTGACATATTAAACCTCCACTTCTTAGGTGGGGATACAACTATATACACATTCACATATTATTATTTTATTATAATATGAAAATTAAATCTATGATGTAAGTCCTTAAATAGTGAAAAAAATCTATAAAGTGTGATTACACTTGAGGATCCTTATGATTATAAAAAAGAAATTATTTGATACTTATTTCTCACTTGTTATTAAAAATATTTTAATTTTTATATATAAACATACATAGACAATAAATAATAAGACACTTATTATATATATATATATATATATATATATATATATATATATATAAAATAAAAATATTTCAAAAAAAATCTTTGCACCAAAATTATGTGTTTACTAATGCTCATACTTTTATGTTTGTGTGTGTGTACACATACATACATCGAAGTATTAAAAAATAATATATAATTGAATTACTTACCCTGATGTATGTAGGGACAAGGATGGAGTATATCCCTGCATCCATCCACACCTTGATTGTTCATAAAAAATAGTTTATTTTTAATAAATTCCCATATAATCACAAGTTATCAATAATATATCAATTTGATGTAACTTAAATTAAATTTGAAAATAAAAAAAGGGAAAAATTAGCATATAAATGACTACACATAATTTTATTCGAACACATACTACCAAAACATTCAAAAAAATCACTATTCTCATTATTTAGATAATAAAATTTTGGACAAACCATGGACATAGTTAACATTTATTTGGGATTTATGACAGCCCATCCAATTCTTTATTACAAAACTATAATTTTGGACCATTTCTAATGCTCATAATTTACTCAAGTGAACTTAATCTATTTGCACAATTTTTTAAGTCTAAAAAATATATAGATATATGTCCCATAAGGTGATAGGATTTTAAAGCATACTTCTAAAATAATTCATCTCAAAATATAGAGTTAAATGCATAATTTTTAAAAATGTATATAGCCAAAGATTTGAAAATACTAAAAAAAATTGTATAATCATGTGTTTGTAGTATTTATAAAATTTCATCATGTAAAATAAATGAAAAAAAATCATATATAGCCTTTGTAAAATATCATAATTTCAATATCAAAGGTAAGATATAAGAAATTCACATGATAACATTTCCCATAGTAACTAGACATATTACATAGCATCATGTAACAATCAATGAGAAGATATAACTCTAAATATTATAAACATCAATACACTAGGGAAATTATATGCCCCACTCATAGGTGATAGGATATACAAGCAGTACATCCATGTGAAATCATGTAGACACCAACATCCAAAGCCCAATATTTGTTCACAACCTACTATGACAATGAAGTACAAAAGGGGATGGTGGTGACAACATGCCTCACTGTAGAATAAGTATGAGAGATGTAAAAATAATATGTCCATATTTATTAAGAGTAAAATCATTTAATTCTCAATATGTGTGTATATCCTAATGGGTAAGTTCATGGAATTGAAGGCCCAAAAGGGGTTCTTAAGTGGACATTTTTTTTCTAATAAACAAGAAACCTCAATTTTAATGGATTATTTAAGACACCTAAACTCAAAATTTGAAGATGTCATAGGAACATGAATTGTAGAATTTCAATTCTAGTTTTTAAAATACTTTTTTATATGAAATGGTCAAGTATAAGTAGGTCAAACATCATAAATTTGAATAGGTAGTACTATTTTTTGAAAAATTAGAGTAGATATCTTTCCATGTGACCCATCATTTTTTGAGCATCATTTAGTTTTTTACCCTTTGGTGTAAAATTAGATAAAACCATCTAGTTTGAAACCTATATTTTTTAAAAATTAATTAATGAATATTTATTTTTTTACTAATTTCGAAAGTCAATAGACCCTAAAATATGATCAATATTGTATAGCCAACCATGCACCCCCATAACTACCTAAAAAATATAGTTAAATTAGATTTTTTTGAATGTGTATATAATTAGATCTAATTTCCAACCATATAATTTTTTTGGTTTGAATCAATGAATGAAAAGATACATAAAAAAATATGAACATGTATAGTTATGAAATATAGTGCTATCAAAATACATAAATAGAAATACATATAAATAAAAAATTTAAAGTAATAAAAATATAAATAAAATATATGTTTAGAAAGAGGATTATGTAATTGATGTTGTGGTAATATTTTCAAGAAAAAGTTTAATAAAATTCATAGTGTTCAGCATGGTTGAAGTTGCATTTTGTTTTTTAGTCAAAAACACACATTTAGTTATATGTTTGTATGTCCATGCCTCAGGCTCTAGAATCTAATACATTCTTGATCCTTTAGGATTATGTTTAAAATGTCAAACATAAGAACTACATATGCAAAATTAACATATATGTAGAATACTTTACATCTATTTCAAATGCATTTCTCCATGTTATTTTTTTGTTATAGTTTTCATTAATTCCCTAGCTTCATGAATGGCCTTAGTAGATTAAATAGTTGTTAAAATTAAAGTTTTGTACATCAAAAAAATATAAACAGGTAATTGAGATTATAATCATCCCTTAATTTGCTCGGTTAAAAAGAGTTATGACTACAAAATGTGGTTTTCAGAATAATTATCCCCAATGCCATCATAAATTGATTCAATTAGTTAATTGGGGTAATAAGTAATGTGATTGATATTTAATTGATCCCTATGAAAATAATTATTATTCTAAAAGATGTTAAGTGGGGTTAAATCTATTGGTTAAAGGTTCAGGGTTTTCAATTTAGGGCTTAGGGCTTACGGTATATAGGGTTTAGGTTTTAGGGTATAAAGTCCTATTGTGAAGGTAATTAGGGCCAAATTGGGCTCCTTGAACCTATTTATGACTAAAAAATGAGATTTTGGGCTTAATTAGCCCCACATCATCACAAATTAAGCCAATTACTCAATTGGGGTAATCATTGGTGTGTTTTGGACCAAATTGAGCCATGTAAACCTAATTTTCTTAGTCTAAATGTTATTTTATTAGAGATAAAATGATTAGTTTAGGATTTTAAGAGTTTAATATTCAGGGTTTAGGTATAAGGGTATAGGGTTTATATTTCAAGATATATAAGGTCTATTTATGAAGGTAATTAGGGATAAATTGAGCTTCTTGAACTTGTTTATGACTATAAAATATGGTTTTGGGCTCAATTATCCCCCATGTCATCATAAATTGAGCCAATTAGTTAATTGGGCCAATGAATGATGTGATTTGGGCCAAATTGAGCCATGTGAACCTAATTCTTATTTTAAAGGATGTTAATTTGGGCTAGATCAATTACTTTAGGGTTTATAATTAATGTTTTAGGGTTTATGGTTTAAGGTATAGGGATAGGGTGTGGGATTTATGGTCCATCTGTAAAGATAATTGAGGACAATTTGAGCCATTTAAACTTATTTATGACTACAACATATGATTTGGGCATAATTAGCCCCAATGTCATCATTAAGCCAATCAATCAATTGAGGTAATAATTAATGTGATTTTCACTAAACTGAGACCTATGAACATAATTTTTAATAAAAAGGATGTTAAGTGGGGTTAAATAAATTGGTTTAAGGATTAGGGTTTACAATTTAGTTTTAGGGTTTAAGGATTAGGGTATATAGGGTTTAGTTTTAAGGATATAATCTCTAATTGTGAAGGAAACTACAGCTAAATTGAGATCATTTAACCTATTTATGACTATAAAATGTGATTTTGGGTTTAATTGGCCTGTATGTCATCATAAATTAAACCAATTAGTTAATTAGGGCAATGAGTGATGCAATTTGGGCCAACTTGAGCATTGTGAACATAATTATTAATCTAAAAAATATTAATTGATGCTAAATCAATTGGTTTAGGTTTTAAAATTTAGGGTTTAGGGTCCAATTTTGAAAGAAATTGAGGACAATTTGAGCTACTTGAACCTATTTATGACCATAAAATGTGTTTTTGGGTTTGATTAGCCCCCATGCTGTCACAAATTGAGTGAATTAGTAAATTAGAGTAGTTATTGGTGTAATTTAGACCAAATTGATCCCTATGATCATAAGTATTAAACCAAATAATGGTAATTGGGGCTCAAACTATTAGTTTAGGGTTTTAAGAATTTATGATTTATGGTTCAGGGTTTTGTGGCTTAGGTTTTATGTACTAGGGTTTAAGGTTTTGGGTATATGGTATAAGGTTTACTATTTAGGGTTTAGTGTTTAGGGTTTACAATTTAGGGTTTAAGGTTTAGGTCTTAGGGTTTAAGGCTTAGGTTTTAGGGTTTAGGGTATAATCACAAATTTAATTAGGGGTAATTTGAGTTTTTAAAACCTATTTGTGATCACATAATGCATTTTTGGGTTTGATAATACCACATACCATCATAGATTGATTGAATTAGTCAATTGGGGTAGTTAATGGTGAAATTTGGGTTAAATTTATCCATGCGAACCTAATTCTTAGTCTAAATGATGAAATTTAGTGCTCAAATGATTGGTTTAGGGTTTATAGAGTTTACTATTTACTATTTAGGTTATTTAGGGATTAGGGTTTAGGGATTAGGGTATAGGGTATAAAAGGTTTAGGGTTTAGGGCTTATGGTTTAAAATTTAGGGTATAACGTTTATGGTTTAAGGATTAGGGTTTAGGGTTTAGGGTATAAAGTGTAGGTTTTAGGGTTTAACTATAAAGGTAATTAAGGATAATTTGAGTTGCTTGAACCTATTTATGAGCACAAAATGTATGTTTAGGTTTGATTATCCCTCATGTCATCATAGATTGAGATAATTAGTTAATTAGGGTAATTAGTAGTGTGATTTGGTCCAACTTGATCCTTGTGAACCTAATTCTTAGTTTAAATGATGTTAAGTGGGGATCCAATTATTATTTTAGTGTTTTAGGAGTTTATGATTTATGGTTTCTAAGGCTTGGGGTTTTATAATTAGGGTTTAGTTTTAAAGGTATAATGTCTAAGAGATTAAGGTTTTAGTGTTAAGGGTTTAGGTATAGGGGTGTTTTTACACATATATAATATAGTGTACATGATATTACCACATATTTGGTTTATTAGTACTAAAAATTAAAAAAAACATATATGGTCAACATCAGTTTTTTCACATCGAGAGTTTTATCCCATACATATTTTTCTCTATTTCATTTTGCACATTGTAGGTCTATTTTTTACTGATATGATATATGCCCCCACCCTTAAAAAAAATAAAAAAAATCTACACATGGTTAACTAAAGAGTGTAAGTCTATTTTTTAATAATTTGATCATTGGCCCCACTTGGTACTACACATCAAGTAAGTTTATTTGTTGATAATTGGATTGTTGTCCTCACCCTCAAAAGTTGACAACTTTGTGCAATCATTGGTGAATTTTTTTTAATGGAAATAAGAATAAGTTAAAGAAAAAAACACCAGAGGAATTAGAAGTGAAAAGAGAAAATCAAAGTTAAATAATGAAAAACTTCATGCAAGAAGTATATTTTACCTAATGAATTGAATGTCATAAATAATGATGAAATGAATAATGATATCATACAAAATTATAATGAAAGTTCGCATTCAAATTTCATAATTTTTATATTATGCATGATGATGTAAATTGCATGGAAACACTGAATAGTAAAAGTAAAAATAGAAAAACAATATGGGAGAACTGTCAAATGAAGAAACTTGTAATTAATAAAATAACATGGAAACACCAAATCAAACAAGTTTCCCACTAAGAACACATCTTAAGATTTTGAAAATAAGACACATGTATTTAATTGATATTGATGAAATCATTTTAAAACCAATTCCTATAAAAATGTTTGAGTTCTATATGAGAAGAAAATCTAAAAATATTTTGGGGCTGACACTTTGAACAATTAAACAAAACTCAAAGATGCAAATTATTTGTTACATTGATGACAATGCTTAAGATGAGACCTAAAAATAACAACCTATGACTAATAAAATCTAATATTGATGGTGTGAACAAATAAATTATTCAAATTTTAATAATGCACACCATCAAGTAGGTGTGAAGAAAGGCACCAAAGATGTCAACACTACCCGATACATTATTACAAATTTTATAGTAAGTTTTAAAACAAATAATAAAGGATTGATTAGAAAAACAAGCTGATCATTGCACATAAATAGAAAAAAAAACTAATGAAAGAAATTGGGAGATGTAGAAGACTTGATATTTATAGTAACAATGACTTGTGGGTGTTCTCTGGTATAATCTCATAGAATTACAAGGTTATAGCTGATGCCCTAAAATATTTACTTGTAGAATTTTGGATAGATAACACAAGGGTATCACCTAATATTAGAGATGTAGTGAAAATAAGAGTTGGTTCTCATAATTGTGAACCATATCCTAAACATTTTTTGGATATTAATCAAACACAATTATACTCTAAATTTATTTAAAAATATCCACATATGTATATTAGTCCAAGATATTTTGAAATATCCAAACCATTCTATGTGACAATGAATCACATATGCACTACTTGTTATTGTAGGCAATATGTTGAATTTTATATGCATTATGATATTTTTCATCATGTTCATTCTACTTTGCATACTAAAAACATTTTGAAAGAGTGTGGAGTGGAAGCCATGCTGAAATCAACAAGGGAATTTATTCCAACCATTTTTTGTGAAAGAATAGATGGATAATTTTTTTAAAATAGGGCATGTTTAGATGGAACTTGCAACATTTGTGGTGGACTGACAAAATTGAAAAATTGTACGCATGAGGAGATTACACATGTAAGTGGAAAATAATTGGCTGGTTTTAGTAAATGAAAATATGGGACATATCAGTCAAAATATGGAAATAAATCTAAAAGGTGAAAGCTTGTTATAGAATAAATACATGTTTCCAAATTTATGGACAAATTCAGTGAGGAAATTGTATATGTGTATGCAAGGGACACAAATAAATCTTGATGGCTAGATGAACAATTTGATTAAAGACACATTTCCACTTGGTACTATTATTTCATTACTTAACTTTGTAGAGAATTACACATTTTAACCATAAAGAGGGTTCAATATCAATACTAAAATTTAGTATAAGTTTCCATTTTTATGCATATAACATTCATGTATTCACATAACAATACCATAACATGATCGAATAATATTAAAAGAGTACCATGTCTATGTTATCAATGATCAAACGCATTCTTCAGAGTATGTGCAAATTTATTTTTATATGTTTTATAGTAAGTTGAGTGAAAGGAACATTAATTTCAATCAACATTATATTTGGTCAGATAAATGCATGTCAAGATTTAACAATACATGTGTGTTATACTAGTTAATCAGGATGCATGTGACCACTGGTGTACAACATATTTAGAGTTTCACTAAAGCAATCCATGAAAAAGGGGATCATGATGGTGCAAGATCATGTGTCAAAGTATTACTTGCAAGAGAGGAGTTGAATTTTTAAGAGGTCATTGATTTGATATATGTAAAAAACATAGTTTAATGGTGTAATGAAAATATGGGCCATGATGTTAAATAAAATTCCATTGTTTATAGATATTTCTAGCTGATGGAGAATGAAAAATTGGCAAAATATGAATATTATATGATAATAATAGGATTATGTGAGTTACACTCATTTTGTAGCTCAAACACAAGTTTTTAGATAGTTCATATGAGGCACATGGCATGATTTTATTCTATAAGCATGGAAATTTATTGGAATGAGTGTGAGTCAAGGGATGGGTGAATGAATGGAGTTATAGGTTTCTAGTTATAATTTAAAATTATAAGGTTCCACCATCATTAAAAATTATAGAGATGACATCATCACATGAATTTGACCATGTATTTGATCTAGTAAAACTAGGTACCATATATTTAACATGTGTTTCATAAACTAAATTTGGTAAATATATCAAGATATCATGTAATTAAATCATGTTTTGTTTTATGATGTAGGACATGTTTATGAAGTTATTATATATGAGGATAAATAGGAGGGGACAAACTGCTACTTATGATGGTATGTAGAGGAAAAATAGAAATTGAATTTTGTGGTCATAGATAGGGAAAACATTCACTATCCCATTGGGCTTGTGGTAGTTAATGGACTTTAGATTCAATGCTATCCTATAAAAAATCAAATGTATGGTTATTTGAAGATTATGAAGTACATAGGAAGATACCCCACTATTTAAATTTGGTTCTTACAACAAATGTTTAGTTGCATAAATATTAGGCTAGGTCATTCAAAATGGCTTGATGAAAGGTTCATGAATTTGGTCACAAAGCAATTATTTATGCTATAAATAATAAAGCTGATCCTAGTAGCTATTTAAATTTAACTCCCCATGTATGTTGACTTCTCAAATGAAAATGTGTTTATTTTTATCAAATTTTATTTATTTATTGTGTATTACATATAAATTTCAATTTAATTACATATTAACATATTTTTTTAGGTTAGTAGTGCAAAATTAGTTTCCACCTTCACATGGTTGGCACTGTTAGTAGAGAATTACATGTTCTTGATGTTAAGAGAATTTTTTGATTCTTGTAGATGATTGACTATTTTACCTTATCTAGGGAAATGTTGTTTTGAGGCTAGAACATGTGCTTTGTATCCTAATCAGGTGTACTTGAATGCCAAGAATGTGTTCATAGAGGTTAATTTACACCCTAACATGGGGTTGATGCCAATTTTAAGCCACAAGGCCTCATAGATAGAGATCTCAAACTATGGCTTGCATCTTGACAACATTTGTTATCAATACTTCTTAAGCCCAAAATTGTTGAAAAAAAGGTATCTACATGGATTTTGAGGTCATGGTGGTGGGAATGCAGGTATATTACACATCCAAAGGTCTGAGAAGTGATGGATTTCAAATTAGAGGTCTCAAAATTGAAAATGTCTATTGGAGGCAAATAACATGTCTCTTAACTACATAAAAGTTACATTTTAGGAATGATCACTAAATCATATACCATTATTCCATAAATTATTTGTGATCTAAGGGAATTGAGGTGAAAGTATATGGATTCAACACACACATGTCCATTCTTTTGGTTTGTGGATACGAATTAAAATTTATATTTTATGCTCATCTAAAGTTTACCTATTAAAAAACAATTTTGCCTTATAGGGAAATGTCATCTTGAGGTTGAAATAGGTGCTTTGTCTCTTAGATAGGCATACTAAAATGTCAATAATGCATTCTTAGAGGTTAATCACTACCCTTGACATGGTAGCAATGCCAATTTTTAGCCATGAGGCCTCAAAGCTAGAAATCTCCAATTGTAGCTTGCATCTAGGAAAATGTGGTCTTAAAGAAGCAAACATGTGTTCTATCTCCTAAAAAGGTGTACTTAGATGTCAATAATGTGGTATTATAGGTTAATATAAATCCCTAATATGGTGGAAATTCTATTTTTTAGCTATTATTCCTTGGAAATAGAGATCTCTAGCTATGGTTTATATCTTGCATTTAGGTAAATATTGTGTTGAGGTTAGAACATGTGATCTATCTCCTAACCAGGTGTACTTGAATGACAATATTATGGTTATATAGATTAGTCACCACCCTTGAAATGGTGGTGATTCCATTTTTCATCCATGGTTCCATAGAGATAGATATATACAACTACAACTTATATCTTGATAACATTTCTTGTCAATATTGCATGAGGCCAAAATTATTGCAAAAAAAAGTATCTACATGGATTCCAAGGTTTTGGCAATGGGAAAACATATAAATTTCACATTCCTAGGTGTTTTAAGTGATGTATTTCAAACTAGAGGACCCATAAGTAGAAATGTCTATTAGAGGCAAAGACATTATCTCTTAACTACATAAAAGTTGCATATTAGGACTAATCATTGAATCCTCTGCCATGAGTTCATTGATGATTTTTGATCTAAGGTATTTGGGGTGAAAGTATAGTAATTTTAAATTCATTTTACTATTATTTAATTTCATGGATATGACTCACAATTTTTTCATTAGGCATGTCCAAAGTTTGACTAAAAAATAATTTTGTCTCATAGGGAAATGTCATCTTGAAGCCTAAACAGGTACTCCATCTCCTAATTAAACATACTTGGATGCCAATAATGACATATTAGAGGTTATTTTCCACCCATTACATGGTGGTGATGCTATTTTTCATCCATGAGGCCTAAGAGATAGAGATCCCCAACTATGGTTTACATCTTGCATTTAGGGAAATGTTGTCTTGAGGTTGGAATGGGAGCTCCATATCCTAACCAAGAATAATGATATGTAAATAATAATAATGTGGTATTATAGGTCAATATCCTCTTTGAAGTGGTGGTGATTCCATTTTTTATCCATAAGGCCCCAAAGATAGAGATATCTAACTATAACTTATATCTTGCATCTAGGTAAATATCATCTTGAGGATAGAACATGTGCTCCATCTCCAAACTGAGCATACTTAGATGCAAATAATGTTGTAATATAATTTAATAACCACCCCCAATGTGGTGTTTATGATAGTTTATATCCATGAGGCCTTGGAGATAGATATCTCCAACTATAATTTTCATCTTGACAACATTTCTTGTTAATTTTTCTTGAGGCTAAAACTGTAGAAAATAGGGTATGCACATGGATTCCAAGGCTATGGTAGTTATAAAGCATGTAAATTACACATCCCAAGGTGTTATAATTTATGGATTTTGAATAATAGGTCCTAGAAGTGGAAATGTCTATTGGAGGCAAATACCTTGTCTCTTAATTACGTTAACGTTCCATTTTAGGACTAATCATGAATCCTCTACCATAAGTTCATTGAGGATTTTCAATCTGAAGGATGTAGGGTGTAATTAGAGGACTTAAACATGCACATTACCATTATTTTAGTTCATGGATACAACTTATTATTTTTATTTTATGTATGTCCAAATTTTTCCCAAAAATAATAATTCTACCTTATAGGGAAATGTCATCTTAAGGCTAGAATTGGTTCTTTATATCCTAACTAGGCATACTCAAATGCCAATAATATGGTCCTAAAGGTTAATCACCACTCCCAATGTGATGAAAATAATAGTTTTCATCCAAGAGGCCCCAAATATAGAGATATTCACTTATATTTAGGGAAATGTTGTCTTGAGGTTAGAACGGTCCTCTACCTCCCAATTGGGAGTACTTAGATGAAAATAATGTAGTCTTAGAGGTTAATAACCAACCTTGACATGGTGATGATGTTATTTTTTAGCCACAAGGCCTTGGAGATAGAGATATGTAACTATGTCTTACATCTTGCATCCATATAGATTTCATCTATAACAGGTGCTCCATCTCCTAACTAGACGTACTCATATGCCAAAAATGTGGTCCTAGAGGTTAATCACCACCCCCAACATGGTGGTGATGCCATGTTTTATCCACAAGGCCCCATTGATATAAATTTGGATCCAAATATACTATTCATGTGTATTAAGTTGTTTCCATGCCCAATTATATGTAATGACACTAATTTAAGACATTTAATGCACTCAAAATATTAATATAAGACAAGATTATAAGGCAAACCAATACGAGGGTAGTCCAAACATCTTCATGGTGATGAGTTGGTAAGTTTCATGCTCTTGGGAAAAAAATTATTTTCTATTATAGGGGTTAAAACATTAATTTCATTTGTATCAA
The DNA here is from genome assembly GCA_037957365.1 of Torreya grandis. NCBI lineage: Eukaryota > Viridiplantae > Streptophyta > Pinopsida > Cupressales > Taxaceae > Torreya > Torreya grandis. Next base: position 141,732 of record JARHVA010000772.1, on the reverse strand, counting down.
AATTATATTCTTATTCCATATTTGAATTCCTCTTGAAAAATAAAAATGTTAAAAAAATGGCACTAAATTTTTAGGTCATATGTAAAATTTATATCCATTTTAAGTTGGTCTAAAGCTCCAGACTGTTGAGCTCCAAATATTTAGATTGTTAAACTTTGGGGCTAGCTGAGAATGTGGGATTCGAAGTAGTTTTTGATGTTTTGACTTTCTGATGGTTCAATTCAATTTCCCAAGTGTTTATAAGGATAGAATATCATAAATACAAGTCCTATCAATCAAAAAAGGGGAATAAGAAACATTAAAAATAGATATAAAGGGAGGTTAAATTCACATTGTTTCTTTGGCAAGTTTTAGTCTTAGTTCTTAGTCTCTTATTTTTTGTTAGCTTTAGATGATGGCTTAGATGTTGAGAGTGTTAGAAGTGTCTTTATATTACATAGAATTTATATATAAGTGTTGGATAGAGGATTATAAATTATTCAATCCATAAAATCCATTGTTGGAAATAAACTTGTATACTTTTCATAAAACATTGTGGAATGGGAGTGCAAGTTACCTCACCCACTAGAGTTTTTCCCACCCTAGGTTATCGAGGATCAATTTATATCTCTTGTGTTCTTTGATAATTAATTACTTTACTTAATATTAGTTTTAAATAATTTGTAAATTAAATTTTATATACATATGCATTTCTATTTTAGCATGTTTAACATCATCCAATAGTCATAAATCTAATTGTTAATAAACTAACTATTTAGAGTCTGTATTGTTGAAGCTTAGAGTGGAAAATCCACTAGCTTATGGATCAGATTGGTATCATAGTAGGTTATTATTCCATATATTATGTGGTTTGTTTGGTTATCATTTTGAAGATATATGCCCATTATAAGAGGAGATATTTCTAGTTTAAAAGTTGATTTGGTCTCTTTGAAACCAGAGATATCTACAAGAAAGTGGAAGAGAGATTTGAAAAGTATGCCTTTTGAAGATGAGAGGATACTTAAAAATGATGAAGGATGATTCTTAAAATTAGAAGAAGATGTTGTAATCATATCTCCATCCATGAATGAACTTTAGAATATTATTAAAGTGGTCATGGAAAGGTTGGGAGTTTCCATGGATATTTTCAAAGTAAGTGAGGAGCTTAGTGCTTCCATCCATGAGAAAGATAAGCCCCAATTCAACCAAGATCCACATCCATTAAAGAAAAATGAAAATATTGAAATTCAACCCTATGAAGGTGAGGTAAATGCAGATAACCTTGGTCAATGGTTATCCCAATTGGAAGTATACTTTAATTTACATCAAATTTATTTTACAAGGTTGAAGCTATATAGTCATGCTCTAACTTAGTTTGAGAGTTATTTTAATTGTTTTCTTGTTAAGAAGATACCATCAATTAATAAATATGATTGATTTAAAAATTTGATTAAGAGGAAATTTTATCTTATTTGTTATGAAGAGGAAAGGTCTATTGAATGTAAATGTTTGAGGAAACAAGAAGGCTAGAGTGTGTAGGTCTATATAAGTGAGCTTTAAAAAAATATGGTCCAAATGGAAAAAGATACATTTGATCATGATATTCTCATGAATTATGTTGGAGGGTTGCATAGTCACTTAAGGAGGCCTATTTTACTTACCAATCCAAAGGACATAGATGAAGCTTGTTCTCAAGAACATTATCTTGAGATGGATAAGAATAAGGGTGCATCTTCCTCTTCAAAATCTTCTAGTGTTCCAAATAAGAAATGTGGGGTTAATGCTTATACTATGATTTACTAGAAGGATACTTAATGACATTATGGGCATTGTGATGTTGATATCCACTATGAGTATAAGTTTTGGAAGTTACATCCATAGTTGCATTAGTTTAAAAATAAGAATAAGAAGAAAAATTCCATGTCATCACTTCAAGGTGAAGAGGGTCATTGTAGTAAAGATGTTGATGATAGGTTGTGTTGTACCTACATTTAAAAAAAGGTATGTGTGGATAGTGATTATTCTTGTAAAATCTTCCATATCAAAGCTCAAATTAAGATGGTCAAAGTTGATGCTCTTTTTGGTTCTTGCTCTGAATCAAATTTAATTAGAAAAGAGTTGGTAGAAATACATGAGTTAAAAGTATATGATCATTTTAATCCTTATGCACTAGGATGGGTGAAAAAAGGATTAGACATAAGGGTATCCAAATAATGAAAATTTGAGTTTAAAATAAATGAACATGTCATTGATGATGTTATTGTAGATGTTGCACCTGTTGACATTTGTTGAAAAATATTTGGTAGCCCTTAACTATATGTTATTTTCAAGAGGAAGTATAATTAGTAAAATTTGGTTATAGATGGGAAAAGATACATTGTTCACTCCTATGAAGGAAAATATAATCTCTCCTTGGTGAGTACGACTCAAGGTAACTGATTACTTAATTATAGTGGAAAATTTTCATTCCTTATCTTTAAAGATAAGCAAGAATGTAAGTATACTTATAGTATGTCTATTAAAAATAGAATGTGATGTATTTATTACTATGATGTACACTTTTAGATATGGGGTTTCCTTGGCAAGGAAGTGAGACACATAAGGGGAATGAAAGGGTAGAATCAATAGTTCACAAGGCCGATAATTTATTTCAACATATACACCTCCAAATTCAAGAGAGGATAAATAAGTAGGGAGTGAAATTTAATCACTACATGAGTTATTAATATTTTAGGGACTTAAAAGCCTCAACTTGGGGAGGTATGATCCAAATTTGGATGCTAGTATGTTATTCATGTTATAACTAAGCTTCCACTATGCCCAATTATATGTAAGTTATGGCACTACTTTAAGACATTTAATGCACTCAAAATATTAATATAATACATGTTTTGGAGAAAAATAAATATGGGGGTGATATGAACATCTTCATGGTGATGAATTGGTAAGTTTCATACTCTTGGGAAAAAACTATTTTCCATTATATAGATTAAAATAGTATTTTAGTTGTATCAAAATTATATTATGATTCCATATTTGAATTCCTTTTATAAAAATAAACAAGTTTTAAAAAAATAGCACTCAATTTTGAGGTTGTATGCAAAAGTTATAGTTTTTTTTAAGTTAGTTCAAAGCTTTGGACTATTTAACTTTAAAGCTTTGGACTCTTGAACTTCAAAGATAGATAAGAACATGGGATTTAAAGCATTTTTTGATGTTTTGACTTCTTGATATGTTTTTTAATTTCTTTAAGGTTTATAAGTATGTAATATCATGAATACAAGCCACAACAATCAAAAAAGAGGAGGAAAAAACAACAAAAAGAGAGATAAAGGGAAGTTGGATTCACATTATTTCTTTGGAAAGTTTGAGTCTTAGTTTTAAGTCTCTTATTTTTTTTTAGATGTATATTATGGCACAAATTTTGAGAGTGATAAGTGTCTTGATAGTGAAAAACATTTATATATGAGTGTTGGATAGGGGACTAGTGATTATTCTGTATGCAAAGATGATTATTGGCAATAAACTTGTATACTTTTTAAAACATATAGTGGATAGGGAGTTCAATTTGCCTCACCACTAGAGTTTTTAACACCTTGGGTTCTCTAGGATAATTTTTTTTCTCTATTATGTGCTTATATCATTCATTCCTTTGCTTCATTGTCTTGTTTAATAAGTGTACATTACATTTTATGTGCATGTCCATTTATATTTTAGCATGGTTAACATAATATAATAGTTATAAAGGTAAATTTTAATTAGCTAAATATTTAGCATCTGTATGGTTGATGCTTAGATTGGAAGATCCACTTATCTTACAAATCACTCAGAGATAAATATATCCAACTATAGCTTGCATCTTGACAACATTTCTTGTCAACATTAATTGAGGTTGAAATTGTTACAAAAATGAGTATCCAAAAGGATTATGAGGAAATAATGGTGGGAATTCATGTAAATTATACATCCTGAGGTGTTGGAAATGATATATTTTTAATTCGAGGTCTTGGAAGCTGAAATTTCTATTGGAGACAAAGACCATGTCTCTTAACTACATGAAATTTACATTTTAGGACTGATCAATGAATCCTCTACCATGAGTTCATTAATGATTTATGATTCAATGGATTTAGGTTGAAAGTATATGAACTTGAAATGCACATGACCATTATTTTGGTTCTTGGATATGACTTATGGTTTTCATTTTATGCTTGTCCAAATTTTTCCTAAAAAACAATAATTTTGCCTTATAGGGAAATGTCATTTTGAGGATATAAAGGGTGTTATGTCTCCTAACTAGGTGCAATATAATGAGAATAATTTATTCATAGAGGTTAATCACCACATTTTTCATGGTGGTGATTCTATTTTTCATCCATGAGGTATTGGAGATAGATATCTCCAACTATGACTTACATCTTGTATCTAGGGAAATGTCATCTTCAGGCCAAAATAGGTGCGCTATCTCATAATTGAGCATAATTGGATTAAAATAATGTTGTATTATATATTAATAACCACATATAAGTGTGATAAAAAAACTTAATTAACTTAAAAAAATGATAATAATGCCTTAAGATAGAGTTTTATCAATAACTATTATAACTCAGTGTATATTATAATCATCAAAAGCCTACTTTATTAAGGTTATTATTTTGATACCAATATTTTATTAGTTGTAAATAAATGTTGATGTTGTATTTAAGTAATATTTTTTCATGGTTATTATCTTATTTAATATTTAGGTATGAAAATATTATACACAAGATTTGACAATCAATAAAAATTGATCTTTTATCACGTTTGAAGATTGATTAAGGGATAATAGTAAGCAATAGGGATATGTAAGGGTGTGAATAGTCTACCAAAACCTAAAGTCTCTAATATAGTATTAAAAATAATTTTTTTTTATGGTATTCATACTCATTGTTTTTACATAGTCCTAAAACACTTAAACTAGGGTTTAGAACACAAAAACCTCCATAAATAAAAAATTAGCCCTTAAAATAAGTTGAAGCTTTGTAGAAAGGTGTGGTATTATGTTTTTAATGTGTTTAAAGTGGTTTATTTTTATATAATTTCATATAACTTAGGTTATTTCATAATATCTGACTATAGGCGTAAAACCCTTTGTTTTCAATTCTCCTTAAAAAAACTAAAACCTAAGGATGTGTGAAACCTATTATTTGAGTCAAATGACTCTTTTAGGGATATAAGAAACCATTTGAAATAATAAAGTATATTTTAAAATGATATATAGGGTATATTTAGTAAATTAAATTTAATCTTCAATTTGATGTAAATATATCCTATGACCAATCTAGAATACATCTAATGTAGGGAAAAGGTCAAATTTAGTATCATGGATAAGCGATAACTTGTGGAGAAATATTTGGTATTATTTAAATACCAAACCAAGTATATAATATTATTTAGAGGGGATATGGATTAAATAAGTTTAGGAATATTTAATAAAAATTAAAATAATGTAGGAGAGGAGAAAGCTAGTAGGTCAGTGGAAGAAGTTGTAGAATGTCTCTAATTTTGGAGTAAGTAATCTACAAGTTCACAGAGTTATAAGAATATTTGGATGAAATTTGAATAAATAAGGACTTTTAATGATATTGGAATGCATTTCACAACCTAAAATGCATAATTAAGTGGTTTTGATTATTCTTTACCCTCTTATTTAGTATGGATGATGGCTATAATCTACAGAAATAGAGTATTATTGAAAACATTTCCAAAAAGAGGTATTTTCATACATTATTGTGAATGTTATGATTGATAAACATTTTAGAGTATAAGATTAAATTATTTAGGTCTTCAAAATTACTAAAATGACCATTTAATGTCATTATAAGTTGAGACTTTATCTAATTTATGATACCAGGTTTGTCACTATATCACAATCAGAAATAATTTTGTTCATTATGATCATTTAGAGATTTTTAAATATTAATGAGTGATTGTAAAGATAATAGTAGGTAATTTATACCTTAATAAAATTTAAAATAATCATAATAAGTGACATTATTCCTTTTTGTTTGCTCTCAGCTATCTCGGGACTATGCAAACCTTTATCTAGGGTTAAAGTAAACAAAAATCCTTATATTTCACAAATGAACCATCCAAAAATGATAAAATTGGTAATATGATTTAAAATGAGCAATTTTATATATTTAAATTGTTTTAATTCCTTAACCACTCCTAATATTCAAGTTATGGGTGATTGTGTTCATGTAAGATTACAAATAAGCCAAAAACAGGGTTTAAGGAAGACAAAACTTGAATACATTCAAAATGAGTGAATGAAAGATCATGAAATTTGAGAGGGAGTTAGAGATAATTAGTTTCAAGGTAATAAATAATTTTTAAATTTTATATAAAGTATAATAATGGATTTATGCTAGTTGTAGGGTCCATAGGCGAGTACAATTAGGCCTAAATCCATGTTTTGTTCATTAAAGATAAAGAATTAATCATACTAAAGGAAGGGGAGTCTGTGTAAAGTTGAGTAATATAATAATGTATTTAATAACCCTGATTAAGGCTTTAATAATATTATTAATGATGAAATATACTATTCTAAGATGACAAACCTACTTGTCTAGGTCTTGAAAGGACTAGAAAAAGTTTACATTTTTGTATCTTCCTAAAGGAACTAATATAAGAGAAGTTATAAACATGGTTATTTGAGTAAATAATAACCTTAAGAATAAATTAAACCCATTATAAGTCATAAATATCTTAGGTTTTGAAAAAAATATTTCATTAGATAAGTTAACAGACTGTAGAACAAGGCGTAAAGGACTATGTAAAGGGTAAAATATTGTTTTCTAGTTGAAGAATAATAAAAGAGGATTGTTGAGGATATAGGTGGAGTCAGATAATATTATAAATTATGTAATAAGCCTGATAAATTTATGATAATTTAGGTTGAGATTAAGATCAAATTAAGAGTGTTATAAGCTAGAGGTCTAGTTGAAAAGACCTAACAAGATTGTTTGTGTTTTGTGGGCAAAGGTCAAATTGTGGATATGAGATAACCTTGACAAGATCAATGATATGCATAAAATGATCAAGATAATTCATTTTAACAAGGTGTATAAAAATATTTAAGAGACCTAGTAAGTACATCTAAGAGAGGTCTAATTTCATCATGATCACTTACCACAATTTTAATAATAATTGCATAACATAATTATATGTAAATTTACCATACATTTCAAAACACTCAATAGACTGCAAGGTATATTTTTAATGCTCAACACAATTTTAAGGCATACAATAATGTGAACATGTTATAGAATATATAATAAATTATAACAAAATCTAAAAGGTGAAATCAATGAGAATATTTTAGAAGTGAAATGTTGAACAATATATGCATATATATAATATCCATAAAATCCATATAAAGACATATAAAATGTGAACACAATAAAATACCCTACGTCAATTCCATATAGGCATACAATGCCAAAAAACTATACATCAAGGAATATAGTCATACAACAAAATGTCATAAGACATGATCCTAATCATTAAAATGCATTTCTCGCTTTGCCTTGATTTTAGAATCCTCTCCCTTAGAGTCCTTGCTCACAACTAGAGGTGTCAAATATTTTTGACCACGAGTCCTCTTCCTCTCAAAATTCCCTGTATCTCCAATTTTTCATGTGAAAATATTTTCATAAACTTTACACATGTACTAGAACAAGATAATTAAAAAAATAACAAGTTAATTTTTTAAAATGATAAAAAAAATTATTCATAGGTGATCTTGTCAAAAGATGGTGGTCACAGTCAATCTAGGATTGACGCTTAATAGGGTCAATGATAGGTTCATGCTAGAAAACATGAGTGTGAAATAGATCACCAATAGGAGTCAGTGATGTGTTCATACTAATAAAAGGGTTGTGTCCCTATAAACATATATAAATACAATAAAAATTCAAAATTAGCTCATAAAAATTTAAGCCAAGTGTTTAAATCATTGAAATATAATAGAAAATTTACAAACTAAATTTTCAAATTTACCATGTCATGCCTACTAATCATTTAAATAGGACAATAAGACATCATTCATGGAGTCTACATAAAAAAATATTTTGTGTGTCATGTATTTTCATAATTACATAGGATAATTACAAAATACACTTCCATATTTACACTTAAACATTACAATAAATCTCATGTACCTTGGTGAGATGATGTGTAGATGAAATCATAATAGCAACATCTATATTTTTTCCCTCTAGAATAGATGGTAGAGTGTCTAATGTGGCCATCAATTGAACAAAAAAATATCAATGTTACTCACTTAAGCATATATATACAAAAACATACATCTAAAATTAACTATAACATTAATCCTTAAAAATCACCTCTGTATAGGTATATACATGTGTAGTAGCAACAACACACATGCTTGTGTGGCATCCAAAATCTTGCTGCAACATAAAAAATCATATAAATTATTGAGATTTATACACAAAAAATAATTATTACCTTATAATTTGTAAAAATATTTTAAATTTAACAAGTTCAATAATTATTTACAAGTAAAATATTAAAGATACTTGAGAAGTTATAACTAAGGTGTCAACATATAATGTAGATAGTTAAAACATAGTGAGATCAATATCATCTAAGCCCATGGAAACACCACCATACATGGGCTACATGATATCCTCTTCCTCCTCCTCAGGTCCAATACATAGAACACCACATGATCTGCAATAATGATCTTATTGGTTAGCAATGCTATACAAAGCCTTATCATGTTGACCCTCATTAATAAGAGTATGGAAAAATTGGATCATATGATGAAAAAAGGTGTTATTAAGCACCTTAAGCATGTAAAAATTATCAATCTATAAAATATACTTAACTATAAAGGGTAGGATCTCAACAAGATGTGGTTTGTTGATACGTGCTCTCACAGGATAAGTAGTTGCATGATGTGCACCTATCCTATCTTGCATAGATCCCTTTCATCTACCCTAGAACTTTGAGAAATAAAAATATTTTAGAACTTGATTCAAAACAAACTCATATTACAATTTCCTCAAAGAATACATTGGTACCTCATTATTGTTGCAAGGTGGATGATTAAAGATCATCCATAATAAGCCCCAAAAATTCTATTTGATCAAACCATGAGTGCACTGGTGGATTAGAATCTATTTAGCCACCACATCTAGTGGTGCACTAGTTTTCCCATCATTGAATAGGGCACAAATTTGGGATTTGGTTGTGTTTTTCCCTCATAGTGGTCAAAGATAATTTTTTGGAATAGTATTCCCTACATCTATTTATATACTTAGCCCACTTATCAATTTGACCCGAATAATGAGTTAATTTCACCTAATAATGTCAATAATGCATTTTATAGATAAATTTAGTGGCAGTTATTTTCATGAAGGTCCCTCAATTTCCTAATCAAATTCTTAATTTTTATGTTATTTTCAATGATATGGGTAGCTAAATCCTCGACTACACTGGGGGGTTTGAGGAAATAAAAAAGGTCTAAGAAAACTTTATGAGTGAGGAGGGAAATGAGGGTTTTATTGGTTAGGAAGAATATGAGGGTTTTGAGGGTCAGGAGGGATAGGATGGTTTTGTGGGTTATGAGGGTTAGGTTATTGTTAATTTCCACTTGGCACATTAGCCTCTGCATGTGCTAAATAATAAAACAAAAATATTCTAAAGAAAAATGCAACAAAATTAACTAATTTTGTTTCTAAATTCACTAAAACATGTTTACATACCTCTATTTCAACATGAAATTATCAAATTTGGGTTTATAAATTGGTTTTAACTTGCCTTGGTCTCACTATCAACTATGTATTTCATTTTGTTGTCTACTAGTTATGATTTGCATCAATGCTTTGTCTTTGGTTATAAAGTAACAAAACTACATATGTGGTTTTATTGCTTTATGACCATGTACATGGTTTTAATGTGTTAAAAATACATATGTAGATTTAATTAATTAAAATGCATACATGGATTAGTCTTAGTGATAACCGAACCTATGTCACAAAACCATGTGTGTACTTTTAAAAACTATGTACGTGGAACCATTTCCAACACTAGAAACACCAAATTTTGTCCAATTTTTGGTTCCCCATCTCTGTGCCTTAGCCTAATAGTATGATGTATAAATATATGTAATGGAGACAATAACATACCCCATAGTAGAATTTATAGGATGGATAGACCAATAATATGTTCATATGTACTGACGATAACATCATGCTAAAGTCCATTTGTGGTCATACCCTAATAGTAAGGATGAGATGGCATTATAAAAAATGATAATATAATGTGGTGAGGTGTTCAAATATAATAATATATGTATCATGTGTGAAATTCACCTCTGTCTCAAGTTGTATGAAAGATATCATACCCTAACATGAAATAATGTAATATCATTAGACACAAGAGTGTGGGAGGCTTCATACGAAACATGTATCAATAAATCTCATTGATAAAAATATAAGTGAATACCATGCCAACATATAAAATCTATAAATGATATTCATAGAGAGGTATGCATGGATTTATCACCCCAAAATGGAAATATGCAATTATATATCATCATCAAAGCTCAGGGAGAGAATAGGTGGGTATCATGCCCCCAAATACTATATACATGCTCCATAGTATGTAGAGTCTATATATGGTCATTTCCACAACATGTGGAAAGTAAATCACTCATTATGAAATCACATATGGGTTATAAATACCTATCATGAACACCAATATGTATAAGATATAAGCATTCATGTATCAAGTATAATATCCATAATATGAAAATATGTAATAATATGATATACTACATATGGGCCCATCAATATAATAACAAAATTAATTTAGGTAACAAATATCCAAAGTAATAGTATGATATTAATGAAGCTCATAGAGATAAATATGGGATTGATGCCCCTAAACATAATGAGATCTATTTATATATGTAAAACATTAATGTAATGTAAACTATCAATAATATATACTAATATGGGAAGGTCAATATGTTTACCCAAATGGAAAGACAACCAATTTTATCCAAGATGAGAGGTAAAGATACCATTCCCCTAAATAGGTTTGATATAAAAAATATATATGTAATGATGAGCTCAAGAAGACAATGAAGGTGTAGACACCTAAATATAGTCTCATGTAGTTGATAATGTTAATTATTCACAATCCTTAACTATTCATTTTTTCCCCAAATACATGACTTTTATTTTCCTTTCCTCTAATAAATTTATCTATATGCGGGTTTGACCCTCTAATTTCCATCATTACTACTCAAATTTTTCTAATTTAATGCTTAATTCTCTCTTATATCACTTTGAAAATAACCCTAACTCAAGAAAGTTGTCCCTAATTCTCTGGGATAAATCTGCCTTGGGAATAAAAATCCATTACCAAGGACCTATCCATCTATAGTGGTCTTGTCCCAATGTCAAATAAAAAATAGTTTCCAAATTTAAAATATTATTTTGGGTATTCTCACATATTTTTCAAGGTTATAAAAAGTAAATTATCAAAAAGGATTCACTATACATACAATTAAATATTGTTCATTATTACTAGCTTGACACTATGTATTGATCATTTATACACTATTACACATTGATAAAATCTTCCCTAGTATTCCAAAATTTAATGTCATTCATAAGGATCAATCAAAATTAATCATTGTCAAGTATCAAATCCAAATTTATAGTTTCATACATATATTCAATGAGCACAATTACACAATCACTCTAGGTGGGATAACTGTGTGTCTTCATTACTTCCTAAGATTACCTACATATTTAGGTATCCATCAATCATTAAGGAGGTGATTTGGGTCAACTCAACTCATTACACTACCACTTTATTTTTGTGTGGTATCTAGCTCTAACAAATACCTAGGGTTTCTAAAGCAAAGATATTGAAAACAAAAAATTATGAGCCACATAAATAGAATCAAAACATATCATCCCACTCATTAGGCATAAATAAATAAGGGGAAAAAGTTTCAAATTTATCACAGTCAAAGTGGACTAGTCCATAGTCAATGGACATAGTTGGTTTGTGCTACTATTTAGGGCATGCATATCTATCCAGAAGCATTGTCAGACCCTAGACTATAATAATCATGTTCTACCTTGATTTTCACTATCATACATAAGAAAAAATTAATAGTAAATCTAGATTTAAGATACAAATAATTTATTTCTAGTGTTTTCCTCGGGTGTAGAAGACATTAGATTGGAGGTGGTGATTAGATCAAGGTAGCTTAGTGGGTGATTAGTTTCCTAGGGGGTTGGTTCCTCCTTATGGGATGGGTGTTCCTTGATCAGTTGGTGTTGGTATAAATGTTGGATCTTATCATTTTAGGACTATAGTCAATCTTGTAGGGTTTAGTGAGTTTTATCCCCTAATAGGGTTTACCATGTGTTATGTGATTGATCTTGATATTTTCATAACAATGGTTAATTTGTATGCATCATGATTTTATGTGCTGAATGTTTAATAATTAGGAATTTAATTGGTTATCTTGCATAACTAATTCACCCCCCAAGTGATTATACCTATAATGAGACTATGTTCCTCATTCTATAAGGTCACCACTACAAGATGAGATTATGCCTGACCTTAGTTGTCCCATTGTAGATTCTAATTTTATCATTATTCAGGATGTTGCTCTTTTAGAGCCTTCACAATATTTTACTTTAAAATATTCTACTATTCCCAATAAAAAGTACACCCATTGAGAGATTTGATGACTCATATGTCCTTGTGGATATTCATACTCTATATCTTTGTGCTTCATATATTATATCTTATTTAGTTTTTATAGATGTTGATTTGAGCTCTCCTCTTCACATGGACATTCTTCTAGTGAATATTCCACATCCTTGTTTAGATAGGTTCACCTTAGTGGCATTAAATTGAGCTCTTATGCATGAGCTTTCTATACCCATGCCACATCTTATTTTTTGACCTATTTTATATATCTTCATATTATTGCCTTCATCTTCCATTATGTAATGGGGAAAAATTTAGTACGCACCTCATGTTCTTCCTCTGATAAGAAAAGAAAAAATATTCGATGTGGATGGAGCGTATTTAGTCTTTAGGTAGAGGATATCATTGTTGACATTGGTCATCTTAAGAGCTATAATTAGAGTTTGGATAACTTTAGAATCATCTTCAATTGGGAATATTATCCCTCACTTCTCTTTATGTGCTCAATTTCTCTCATGTGTGGATGCATTTTTGGTTGTGCCTAACATCCTTAGAGCATGTAAAATTTATTTTATTTTTTTGGGAGGGGTAGTTTTTTACTATAGGTTTTCTCCCTTTTTCCATGTTATGATATTTTTTTTATACATGGGTGCCTCATCAGGCCTTGTTACTGAGACCCATTTCCTCTACCCACCTAAGCTATGCTTCAGGGTGGTGTTAGTGTATGACTTTATTTCTTGTTTGATTTTTTATTAAGATTATTCCTACACATGGTTTAGTTTAATTAGGTGTCATTTTTTATACATAGTTACTTAACCATCACTTTTATCTTGTTAGTGTAAGTTACTCCTTGACCTATCATTCCATCATAGGAGTTACATTCCTATTCTAGGCTCTCTTTCCACTATTTTAGGGGAAGTTAATTATTATCTCTCTTATTTATACTCCTTTTGTAAAATTGAATACATGGATTTTAATTATTTCACTCTTGATTATATCTTAGCTAGTTTTTCATTTGTCACTTTTTTTGTTCAAGTTTTAGTTCATTCGATGTTCCATCTTTGATATTAGTGGACTCCCTAATAGATTTCCATACACTAAATATAAATTTGATCATTATTTACTAGATTTTATTGATCAATGCTATAAGATTTATATTTAACTTTGGGGTTTTAGATTGAATTCATGTTTTCCTTGTAAAACAATATTTTATTTTATTTCCTTTTTATTTTTAATTTTATTTATTTTTCTTGCATTCTAAAATTGCGTTTTGGTATTTTTAAAACTCATACATGTTATCATTCTGATCAAAGTGTTCTTTAATTTTACAAGAGATATTGTGTGATGGGTACTTCACCAATAATCAATCCATTATAAACAACTATACATGGATTTTATTTTACACATACCTTATAGTATATTAGAAAAGCATAAGGTTTTTGATTTTTTAATCAAAATAAGTGATCTACCAATTGGTTTTGTAATGCACTAATAAGGAGTTATCCCAAGGAAGTTTCTCTAAATTTACCCTAGATATTGTATAGTGCATCTATAAAATGTATAATCATCCCTATTTAGTGCCCCTTTAGGCCTTGTTCATTATTTATGTGTGAAATTAATATATCTAAATTCCTACAAATCAAACACACCATATCCCAAGTTACACCCCTAATTCCATTTATAAATTCAAATATTTAAAATAAATTCATGGTTATATGTCAAAATTAAGGTAGATAACATGTCATTTATAGACCTTTTGCACTTACCACACACTCTCTTGATGATGTTTGTATGCATATTCAATTATAAGTACTTAAGGATTGTGCTTTTGAATCCCTTCAAGATCAAATAGTCACTATGAAAATGTCAATACAAGAGTTACAAAATAAATATTTCAATGAAAGGATCACATCACTTGAAAATAATATCACATATATAAATAATACAAAACATGCCAATGTTAATCATATATTTACACCTCTATCCAAATATTTGTGCCTATGCCTAAAAAGACTTAATATCAATATTGGAAGATAAAAAATATATACCTACAACTCAAAAAGTGTATAAAATGCTAGTAATATTTCAAGTGAGATTATTATTAAAATGATTTATAAAATATTAACTACATTATAAACTATTCATCCTCTAAGGATATTAAAATATTTCCATGCATATCATATAAGGCATAGGCATCACAAGAAAAAAAAATTAGCTTTGAAGGAAAAAAAACAAAGTATCATCGATAATGGTGATCTTATAATATATAAATAAATTAAGAAACCCACTCACATTATGATTACATCTCGTAAGGAATATGTGAAATTATAACAAATGGAAAAAATAGATAAATCATGTCAAAATACAATATTAGAACAAGAAAGATTACAAAATAAAAAATTAGAGCATGAAATGAATTAAAAGGAAACATCATAATAAGAAAGGCTACAAAAGGAACAAGATGAAAAATAAAGTCTAAAAAATAAAAAATAAAAATGAACAACTTAGATAATCAAAGAAAAGAACTTGATAAATATAAGTTAATCAAAGATCATGTAATAAACGAGAATTTGCAAAAACAAACTTAATATCGTAAATAAGGATTTCTCAAGAAAGGGTTCTTCATGAAGGATGATCAAAATAAATATGTTCCTACAAATACTAATGGTATAGATGTGATTTATCAATGTTTAAAAAATGTATATACTTCATGAATATAATAAAATGATAAGGAAAATACTACAATAGATATTAAAAAATCTGTATGTCAAGTATTTTAAGGAAAAAACATTTCTATTCCTAGCATCCAAACAGTGATACCTAATTTTTCTCTAGTTTTGAATAATATTAAAGACCCTAATAATAATTTCCATAATAAATACAAACATAAATCTAATAATATAATTCCAATATATAAGGAAATTTGTTTTTCATATAAAGATGAAAAAATATGATAATAATGGTATACCACAATTTCAAGACCAAGAGGATGATTATGGTAATATTGAGAATTAAGATAACAAATATAAAATCAAACAAATTAATTATTTTCTAAATAATGATATAATGAAGGATTTACCAGATGATGGACATGGGTGTTGATATACCTCTACTTGCTCACAAAAAGTGTCCATTCCCTTATTTGATACAAGAGCTACATGGGGTCATTTCATTCATGGGATCATTATTTAATAGGAAAAAATTCCATTATGTATATCTTATTAATGCTTAATTATTTTCTTATCCATTATATTATTCTAAATTCATGAATGTGCACTTAAATATACCTTTATTTTATCCCTTGTATTTGATTTATTTACCCCTTTCCTTTTAATTGTCTATCTTGATTTGAACATTTATGACAATTTTCATACAATAATTCTAATGCACATATTTCATGACATGCTACTTGATCATTCTTTCATATTAACTATCTATGCATATATTGGTTATAATTGGATATCACATTATTTCATATTCCTATTTTTACACATTACACACACACTGATTCCTATACACTGGGGACATGCAAATTATTGTCTCCAAATAAGTTATTGAGCTACATTTCATAAATTTATAATTTTAATGGGGGCATTTAGATTACATTCACCTTATCCACAATATTGTAAAATCACATATATTTCACATTATGTATTCACATGTGTTTTATATTATTTGGATCCCTCCCATTCTTATATTTTTGAAGCCTTAATTTTTATCTTTTAAAATATTTCAAAAATATAAAATCATTTAAATATGTGAAAAATTCAAAACACATTCAAATATTTCATAGATAAATTAATAATATTTTCAAAAATAAAAATTATCTTCAACATGACATGAGTTTCTATTCTAATACCAAGATACATAGGTTATTTATCACATATTTTTGGTAGATAGAATATTATTTCATACATAGATGCATTTCATGAGGTATATGAGTGCAATGCAAGACATATATCATACATGGATTCATAGATGTTGGATTCCATTATATCAAGTGGTCATGCCTATTTAAAGGGCATATTATTATACATGTTACATTATCATAAGTTATATTTATCTACTACCTTACTACCAAGTTGATCTACATATCTTACAAGTGTATTACCAATTAATCACAACTTAAATTTTGATACATGAATATAATAATTTTATAAGATATGATATTGATACATATGGATAGTGTAGATTAGTATTCACTTATCTTATTCTCCTTCGATGTCATTTAATTTTTTGTATGATAGGCTAGACATTAATTTATTATTATGGGTGTCCCTTATCCCTATATGTGAAAAAATTATTTGTATATGTGACATCTGAACATATCCCTATTCATGTGGAATGTGGCCCTATGTTTTCTTGGTATGCATGGAATTTGAAAATTTCCACTTTAATGTGACCTTAGGACTATAATTTTGATGTTTTCAAGTATTTTAAACTTTTGAACATGTCCATTATATGTGGACCTTGGCCTTATGTGTGAGACTACATGAACTTACATGTTGTGCTTATGGGTCTTGATTTGTGGTGCCATAATATATATCATGCACTTTTACTCCATAGTCTACTAAAAATATGGTCACTTTACTACAATCCATTTTGATATATCTATCTAGACATGACACTTGTATGCTTCACACTCAATATGTTACATACATGCTTCAATGAAAACTAAATTATTATGACGGCATATTATCCACATGTTGACATAATGCTACCTGATTATATCCATATCACATGATAAATTTAACTCTTCTTTTGAGATGAGTGACTTGTAGGCTACATAACTCATATCAAAATGGAGTCATTACATTGGGCTTGTCTTAGATATCCAAGACTTCATGAATAGGGAAAAAATATTTTATAAAAATAAAGCTTTCCAAATATTTAAAATATGGGTTTCAAATATTTAAAATAATATAAAAAATATATTATATGATAGAGTATAGGTTTTAAAAAATTTAAAATAAATCAAAAATTAGCTATATGACAGATATTGACACATTGATATAAATTATGGGGCCATAAAATATGCATCTATACTCACTTTACAAATAATCGAGTACATATTCATACACACTTGAATGCATATGAAAAATAGTTACATGAAAATGTATTATAGGTTTCAAATATGATTAAAATTGAGCATATAGGTGCATGAAATTATATATAATTTGGAACATATTTAGGGGGTATGATAATTTTTCATGCACATACACATTTTTCAAATTTTAAAAGGTTTAATACTAGTTTATGCACATATGTACTAAACTATAGTTATAGATTCATCAACTCAAATCTATTGGCACTAAGATTATGATGGGGGAATGAGTATTTTTTATTCTCTTTGATCATGAAAATAGAATTTAGATCCATATTTATCAATGTGGTTCATTCTCTTATGGTGATGTACATTGAAGTCTAGTGACATTCAACAACCTTGGCATTAATTCTATCAAACCTATTTTATGGTTCTATTTTTTGTTATAGGTGATTTATGTTTGATTTTATTGACACACAATGGCCTTATAATAACTTATAGGAAACCCCTCATGGTTATGATTTATTTGTATTATCACATTGAGTAATTTTCCATATTCATGAGATTTGGAGTATGCATATTACCAATTCAAGGGCTTGACTATTTATTCAAAATTATGATTTGATCACTCTCAATTCACTAATGGTTAAACATAATAAACCATATATCCAAGTGATTCAATAAGTGGGTGCATTTATCCAATGTTTCATCATAATTTACAAGTTATAGGTAAATTTGGTTACATTTCCATAACATTGTATTCCTTCCTCTATTTTCAATTTTAAAAGTTCAAAGTTTATATTTTTCAAATGTTCGAATATGAACAAATGACTATTTAATGTGTTGTTAGAGGGTTTTATAAAATGAGTGACATACATAATTAGAGTATCCTATCAAAGATAGAGTGTGTTTTACACACTTAAGTTTTAATTATTTCCCCTTTTATCTATAAATGTCATTATTATAATGGGGGGGGGGGATGTATACACCTAAATATGATCACATTTACTCGATAATATTAACTCTTGACAAATCCTAAACCACTCAACTTGCACCTAAATACATGACTATTATTCACCATCATTCTAAGCCATTTATATACATTTGGGCTTGACCCTTTTTTCGTTGTCATGGTCACACAAAATTTAGCAAGTTAATGCTCATATATATGTTAAAATCACTACTAGAATACCTCTAACTTAGGAAAACTATCCTTGATTATTCATTACAAGTCTACCCTAAGTAGGCAAGTATGCTACTGAAGATTTTTCCACCTAAAGTGGCCTTATACCCATATAAATAATGATTAGTTTCCAAATTATAAATTTCATTTTGGATCTTCTCTCACATTTTCCAAGGTAGGCTAAAGGACATTATAAAAATGTTTCACTATAAATACAAATAAAATTCTATTAATTAATTATAACTTTGCACTATTTATTGAATAATTATTCACTATTTCACATTGAGAAAATATTACTTATTCTTAAAAAATTCAAGATCATTCACAAAGATCAGGCACAAGACAAGTATAAAGCATATAAATCAAGTCAATATTTATTAACTCTAAAGTATCAAATCCATATTCTACCTACATGCATATAGTTAAGGAACACAATTTCATAATCACTCTAAGTGGGAGAACTACATGTAGCTTGATTCCCTCTTTAGAGTATCTAGATAACTAGTTAGTAGTCAATCATCAAGTGGGTGATTTTGGTCAATCTATCCCATTATGCTACCCCTCTCTTTTTATAGTTTTTTTAATTTCTCATAAGGACCCCTAAGGTTTCTAATTCAAATATGAGGAAAAAAATGACTTACATACAACACAATTTTTTTTATTAATCTCACCCCGCTCAGTATACATAGATGAAAAACATGGAATAGTCATAGATTTTTCATAGTTAATGCAAGCAAGTCCTTAGTCAATGTACATAGTTGACCTGTACTATTGTCCATGGAGTGTGGATTCATCCATAAGCATCTTCATACCCTAACTCTGATCTTTAACCAATACAATCTTATTTTCCCCTAATTTTCCATATTATACATAACAAATAGTAATTATAAATCCAGATCTAGACTTTCTTTTTTTCTAGTGTTTTCCAAAAATTGGATGTGTATTTAACAAGTTACAATCAAAATATTGGTAAATTTAATATATTTAGCTTTTTTATATTTAAAAAAATTATACCTATTAAACCAACATTGAAATTATTTTAAAAAATTGGGTAAAAGAGAAGGGTCTAATTCCTCCTAGAGGAAAAATAAGCTAGGAACTAATATACATTCTTATGTGGGAAAAGTGGCCCTAAGAAGGCTAGGTATAATAATAATTCATACACATATTAATAGTATAATCATGAAGGAAATGAAATAATTACATATAATATAGTAAAAATTTATCACAAAGTACACAAGATAATATACAAGGAATCCATGTAATCACAAACTATAAATATCGATGTAACACACAAGATCTAGGTAACAAAAATATATGTATAATTAATAGAAATGGATAATTATGATAATGGAAAGAAATAAATATATGACCATAGAATTTTTTTTACATATATGTGATCATTCCCCCTAAGAGTAAGCAAAAAAATTAGCTATGTAGCTTATGAAATTTCTTAACAATACATAGCCTATTTGTCTTGCATCTCACACACTCAAGGAGATACCATGTATGTGTGTCAAATATGAAAATTTAAACAATTACCATTAGTATATAAGCCTAATATGTATCCATTGACTAAAATAAAGGGGAAAAAATATTTTTAATTTTTTCTAATGTTTTGGATTTATATAAGAAATTTAAAAATCATGAAACAAAAATACAAGTGCTATGCACCTAGGATTATGATATATTGATGTATATGGGTTTTTGGAGATGATGAGATGTGGCACACATCCTATTTTTTAGTTTTATGTCTCAAATATATAAGGATAATTGAGTATCATGTGTAATTACTACACTGGGTAATAAGGTGGCCTAGATAAGGATTAGAAGTTTACCATCTAATATTAGTTATAAATGTATATATAAATGAGGTGAATATAGTTGTATATGGTATAAATTAAAGGTTGAGTCTTATATTTTTTATAATTATATTAACAACCTCCCCCTTGAGGTGAAATTTTAAAGTTATTTATTCGTTAAGGAGTATTGTATGGTGTTGCCCTACTTTAAAGGTGGTCATCTATTTATGAATATATTGCATGTTTTAGAATATTGGCCCACCAATATCTATTGTGTTATACTTATCAAAATTATATTATTCATAATTCCATTATTATAAGTGTGGATCCTACTAAGTGGTATTAAAGATTCGATCTAGGTAATTATGTGGGAAAAAACTCAAATTTTTGAGAATTTATTATTTCTCATAATACATTGATATTTTCTATAATTTTATTTTAATAGAGTTGGATTATTTAGGGATGACACAATAAAAAATTATATGTTTTGAAATAATTTTGGATCAAGTTATTATTATTTTAGGGGTTTCATAAATTCGTCATATCAACCGTAATTTCATGAATTATTTTCCATAATTTTTAAAGAATTTTACGATCATAAAAGGAAGAGAAAATAAAAATTTTGAGGTTTTTGAATGTGTTTGGAGTGATTTATTTTGATTTTATCATTTTACATAAATTCTCTCTATAGGCCATAATTTTAGGAAAATTTCAACTATGTTTTTATTGAATTTTAATAATCATTTAAGAAAGATACAATAAAAATTTATGGTTATGTCATTGGTTTGTAGTAAGTTATTTTGATTTTAGGGTTTTTTTCATTAACCCTAGTTTGTTTGAATAATGGAGTTTAAAAAAATGAGGAGAGGATATTTATTCTAGAGAATTGTAGATTCAATTTAAAAAGACTTATTTTGAATCAATATTTTGGATAGGTTTTTTGGAGTTTGTCTTTAGGGTCCTACATTTACCTAGTGTTCTAAACTTATCCAAGTATGACATAAAATGTCATGGGAAGAATTATAATAGGTTTTTTTATAGATCAATGAGATATAAAATAAAAAGAGAATGAAAAAGGGAAAGGAGAGGAACAAAATAATGATGATGATGGTAATGAGTAATATTATGCAGATGATGGAGATGAAAAATAATATGATCATAATAATGATGGAGAGGATGCAAAAGATGATGTATAGGGAGAGGTAGAAGATCATGATGAGGAGGATATAAGTTATTTAAAAGGAAAGGAAGAGTATCAAGATGTTTAATAAGGGGTAAAGGATGATATGGGTTTTAATGGGTTATATCCAAATAAAAAATTTCAATATTTCAATTTCATGGATGCATTCAACATAAGAATATCATTGTGTCCATTAAACCTAACATAAAGTATAACTTCATTTACATGGATGTGGATGAACATCTATAAGTTCAAGCAAAAAATATCAAGGAGACTCAAGTAGATGGTAAGAATATTTAAATAAATTAAGATTTTAATCTCACTATGGAAAAATATGTTTTTAATTAATATTTTTATGTTATGGATAATGATGGTGTGGATATTGTTCTTGGATATACTTAGTTAGATACTTTAGAAATAATAAATATTTACATGTAGAATAATTTAAATAAAATTTGGTACAAAAGAAAAAATGTCACTTTATAAGAATCACACCTTGTAAGGAATGAAGAAAGTTAAATATATAGCATGTGGATGATGTTGAAGATGGTGAAGAAGAGCATAATGAATATTCAGATGAAGACATAGTAGAAGTAGAGAAAAACACTTCATCTCTTGAAGAGGCAAAGGTAATACTAGATAAAATAACTAGAACAAGTAGAATAAAAGGTTGACAAGGTAAAATTATCAAAAAATTATACTAAGGTTGGAGCATAAAGACACCAAAATCATCATGAGAGGTAAAAATCAAGGAGGCATGTTAGGGAGCATAATAAAAACTATGACTTTGGTTTTTTTGAGAATCAAAGGAATAATAATTATGGTTACACTTAGAAGCCAAAAAATAACTACTATGGTCATGCATAGACTCATAATAGTATGTCACAATATGGAACATGGTATCAATCAAGAGAACACAAAGGTTATGTATGAAATCCAAATACTAACTACTATGGTCATGCATGGAGTTATTGAAAAAAAATATTGATTGTGGAATCAAATGATGAATCATTATGTATGGAAATGAATTAGGTACAACTATGATCACACATGGAATTAGAGTAGCATAATGGAATTTGGAAATAAGGTTGGTAAGCTATAACCTGCTAATATCACATATGGGTGGTTGGATGATTGAACATGGAGATAAGTATACGATGGTTTGAAGAACACTCATTAATTGGTTTATTCTCATATTTTAGTGATGAAACATGTAAAGTAGGTTTGAAATTATATGCACCTATAGATATAATATATTAGTGTATATGCATTGATGCATATGTTGACATATGACACACATCCCTACTATTTATTATATGAGTCAAATATTTTAGAAAAATTGAGTGATTTTTGGAATTAGTACATTGGGTAATGATTCAAATTACATTGGGATTAGGATCTTACCCATTTGTTATTATTTATAGACGTATATATAAAGGAGATGAATATCAATGTAAAGGATATTAATAAATTATTTAGTCTTCATCAATGTGTCCTACTCAAAGTGAAATTATGGAGTTATTCTTTCCTTAATGAGTATTATATTGTGTTTCCATACCATAAGGGCATTATTATATTTATGAAGATATTGAATATTTGGGCATCTTAGGCCACTAATATCTCTTGTGTTGTGTTGATCTACATTATATTTTTCATAATTAAATTATTATAAGTGTGGATATTAACATCAAGAGGTATACATAATAGAAATAAATAAAATATTAATCATGTATTAATAAAATCCAAGTGTTAAAATCAATATTAAGAAGAAGAGGATTCCAAAAAAACTACCACTTCCCTCAAAACTATGTACATTATAAGACAAAATGTGTGTGTGTGTGTGTGTTTTAATCATTTAGAAATATAGTATGTATTTGGAATGGGATTAGAAATCGAAGGGAAAGGGCCAATTCAACATATTATGTAACATAAACCAAGGCATTAAAAGTATATTGAAATAAAATAGGGTAAGTGGAAAAGATTAAAATCAAATTCAAGGGAGGAAAGCACTTACAAGATACAACACAAAAAAAATCCACTATATATTGGAATTATATAAGGTACAATAGTAATATCTCAATGAAATATCAGATATTAATGAACATGATTAGTATGTAATGTTATCTACAATATAACATCATAGTCATGAATAATAATATGTGACACCATAAGTGTCAAAATTAGTATACAAGATGAAATCATATGCTATAGGATAACTTAAGTCATAAATATGAGATAGTCAGGATGGGGAAAAAGCTATAATATTTTCTCACATTTCTCAAAAGAAATGA
>JARHVA010000772.1:100000-115000 GCA_037957365.1 Torreya grandis | reverse complement strand
GGAAAGACTTAACTCATGATATGTTAAGGTTAATGAATAATATAACAAACCTTAGAGTAAATGGTTTCATGGAACTTTTTGTTTAGTGATAGATAGGGTCATGGTGATCCAAATATGATATGTGGATGTAAATATGAATAAAAATAAATTTTAGGGCTATGCTCAATGAAAAATATTAGAATTCAATCCATAATTAAAAAATTGGAAATGAAGCCCCACAAGGAACCTTAGAATATACATGCACTCTAAGAATTGAGAGGTGCACAATTTTATTTTACCAAAATGTTACAATAGGGTATAATGACACTAGTATAATGGTAAAGCTATTTGCATGAGTTATATTGTGGATGTAATAGTTTAAAAAAATAAATTCATATCTACCCTAGTTGCTGAAAATAATAATTGAGATTCAAAAAAAAAACCTTGACAAATAATGATCAATATATGAAGATAAAAATATGGAACATTTATGCTTGATGATTGAATGTGTAATATGGAAGTTGATTTCGATTATGTAGATGGTAGAGATTCTCTATATAAAATATAGAGTTTTGATTCATAGAGTATGGATTTGGTTCCTGAATACCTATTAGTTTTTATGCCTAGGGTGTTTTTTATCAAATAAGACTTTCATGTGATGATGAAAATAGTGTTCAATACAACCCAATTTTTATAGCACATATTTTTACATTCTATATTTGTATGTGTTTATTTAGAGTTTAATGTTTTACAATGTCATGGTGTCTATATTCTAATTTTACAATAATAAAATATAATTAATATTATTAGTATTATAGATCTAATCCTCCACAAAATATTATAAATTAGATGGGGAATAAGTATTTGGGTTGGGAATAGTCAATGGAGTTACAAATACATATACCATAAAAAGAAAGAAAACCCCATGTAGTTCTAATATAGTATGAATAGATCATTTTATTGAGGAATTCAACCTACTCTTCCTAGGTGGACATGTAACTACATTCACATTAACCTACTCTTTTTTTGGTACAAGATGCAAATTGACTCTTCGATGTGAGTCCTTCAAATTTGATAATACAATTTAATTTGTGCTTAGAATTGAGTATCCTTATGATTATTAAATATAAATTTATTGATACTTCTTTCTCACTTATTGTTATAAAAAAACATGATTTTTAATTGCAGGTTTATTAATTTTGAATTAAATACCTATTGTCATGTAATACGACCAATAAAAAAACATATAATGAATGCACATGGATATAAAAATTATATGGACATAATGAAAGGAATAAGGGCCCAAAAAATATAAAGGACAAATTCCACTAGCCAAAAATTCTTCCCAAGGCACATTTGATGACATAGTTTAGACACTAAATCTGGCCGACAAGAAGAGAAACCAAATAACAAACACCAAAGAGAGAAAACAAGCATGCATGAAAAAAAAAATACATCATAAAGGGAAAATAAAATAATAGAATACCACAAGATTTCATAGAGAATATGGAGAAGGATAACATGACACTAAAAAGTGGTAATAAGACCCTAATTCGATCAAATTCTCTATATAAAAATAATAATACTAAAATTAATGCAATAATCAAATTTGGATGAAAATTAGGTGTTTAACCTTATTAAATATATTTGTAATGATAATATTTTATAACCAAAATAGACATTTAAATGTGTAATAATGTTTCACATGACATGAGTATTGGTGATGACTTGTATGTTGTAATTATTTTCTTTATGTTTCATTATTTAACCACATGTTGTGTTAGGATTTGAGTATGAATGTTTAGCTATAGTTTACTAGTTATGTTTATGATTTATGTTAATATTTATTTATCTTCTAATGGAATAATCTCAATGATTTATTTTTTATATTGTGTGAGTGGTTTAACTCATTTTTAAACTAATATGTTAGAGCATGAGTGTTTCAATATTTGATGTATTTTGGACTCTTTATATTAAGTAAATTAACATAAAAATATTTCCATGAAGTTATTTTCATAAATTTCACTCACCAAAAATATATTTTGTGAGGGGAAGGAACCTAGCATGTCTCTTAATACTTGGTAAGATTATCCATTCATTGGGTCAAAACCTTACCAATCATGAAGTTAAATCAATCCCCCTTTGCCTTACACTATATTTTCAATGTTAATCAAACTCAACTTGTGCTAATAATTTATATTTTTATTTTATCCTAATTGAATCTTCATGTCCATTTAATTTCATCTCAGGCAGCTTCATAACACCCCTCTCTGTGCTCAACATTTTGTGGCCTCTGAGACCAATATCTATTTTATCTAAGGTTTGATTTAATATATTTCTTGATATATTCCATTCCCTTTTTTGTGCCAATATCTTTTCACTCATGGTATTTTGAGGTATATTTGCCTTTAAAATCAACTGCCATATTATGTTTCCTTTATTTAATTGCAATCATTTTTTCTATAAAATACTAAGGTCTCATTCAATGTCAAGGACATCCTAGAATTTATATAAGGATACTGAGACAATATACCCTATCTAAAACACTTTTACAATATATCTAGATGCATTTTTATGATAATTTTTTAGATTCGTCTAGGTTTTAACATTGACCAAAGGTCATTTAAGGCTTATAGACACTTTTTTGGTGTGTTTGCTATAGTTCATACTAACTTATGTTTTTTTAATCACCATACAAAATTTTCCATATATCACAAATTTAGTTTTCATATATTTTATACTTTACACACTATTAATATGGTGTCATTATGTGGGATGGTAAAATTACTTTAAGCCATATATAGAGACATGCTCAATATTCTTCATGTGAAATACTCGAGGAAAATAAATTTTATGATAGGTAAGGCTTAAGTGAAAAATGTAGTACATGTGTTGGCTTGGAAAATTTAAGACCATGCTTACATAAAAATAATTTACATGAGTTTGGAAGACAAGTATTTGAAATAAAAAAATAAAAAAATCTTAAGAACTTGTAGAAAAGAAAATACCTTATTAAGGGAGTAGATCCAATAGAAGAACATGGATAAACCATGTAAAATAAATGATTATTTACCATTTAAATAAAATATATTATATATAATTTTAAAAATACAAATATAAATAAAAATCAATAATTATAACAAATTTTATCAAATAATTAACAAACCAAATGATGACACATAAATTTATATAAAATACTTGACTTGATATGCAAGCTATACACCAGCTCATTTTCCTTTGTACTAAAAACCTCTTCATAAAAATACTTTTAAAAATTACCTTATAATAAAATATCTAACTTCAACCCATACTATTACACCTACTATTAAAATAAAATATTAGCTTAAATGATTCAAAGAAAAATATTAGCTAAAATGATTCTAAAGAACATAATTAACCCATGAAAGTAGGGTGATACCACTATTAGCTCCACTCCCTTAGATCAATATGTGAAATGGTCAAATAAATAATTCTATGTAGCTAATTACATTAGAAAATTCAAGAAAAAATGTATAAATTTTCATGTGTTAGAAGGGGATATCCTATTTTATCCTTGGCAACATAGTTAAATGAATAATAAGCATAGTATATATTACATCGATAATGGCATATTAAAAAAGTTAATAAGAATAATGCATATTACACTAATAATGTAAAAATTAGGTGGTTGATTGAATTAAATAAGGGAAAAATAGAATGAGAATATTAGGTTGAGTCTATAAAAGGAAATCCAATAACTCATTTTTAAACACCAATGCAAATTTTCATCACATTATGTTCTTATGTCTCAATGAATTATATTTCTTCTAACCTCATTTTTTTCATATGTTATGGTTGGAAATAAAACCTTCATTCCTTATAATTTCCCCTCGTTAAGGACCATCATGGTTGTTATAGGAAAACTAGTGCCATAATTTAAATAATGAGGTCATTGTAACATCCCAACCTTCATATGGTTGATATAAAATCAAAAACTTTAACATGGTATTAGGGCATGTTTGGTTCTACTATTATTATATATGGTTACCCAAAAAAATTAGTATACCTTAATATGTGATCTATATATAAGTATTCAAAATACAATGGATTGATTCACTTTAAAAAAATCAATGGAATCAATGAGATAATTAGTAGAATTAACTCTTTCAAATAAGAAGATTTATGCACAATATAATGGATTGCTTAAATTCACTGAAAACTTATAGATGTATAAATATATTGAAAATATATTTATTACTATTCATGCCAACTCAAATGTATTTATCATGTTATGTAATTTGAAAAGAAATTATAAAAGAGAAAAAATAGCTGTTAGTATATTAAAATGGTCAATGATTAAAGATTACATACTTCAAACTTTTACAAAATTTATATCTTAAAATCTAATCAACACAAATATATTATTTTATTATTCATGTAAGTTGATAATTTAAACTCAAAAAACTAGAAATTTTAGGATGAATACACCAAGTATTGAAATTGTAAGTAGAGACATATTTTCCCACCTATGGTTATATTTTTTCAACCTCCACATAATGTAAAACCCAAAAAGTTGCAAAAGTGTATCAACAATGGAGAGATGTTGCAAAATATGTTATTAGAAAAAAATTCATTGTAGAAGATCATTTTTATTCTCCCCTTGATTTATGATATTAATTTGTATAAGATCATCACTTTAACCCATATTCCACAAATCAAAATATCAAAAATTATCAAATCATACATTTTAATGGGATTTTTATTCATTATCATGTAAAACTAACTTTAAGGGTGTGTAAAAACATGATCTGTATGGGATATAATGTTTATGATCATTCCAAAGTAATTCTACATATTTAGTGTCCAATTAAGATAATTATTCATATGCACTGACTTTATTTTATAGGATTTTATCAATATATTTATTATTCACATAAAAATAATATTATAAAAATAGTTTAAAAAATAATTCATTTAGTATTTACATATCATTATCTCTATCAGTATAGAATATAACCTGTAACAACAAAGCATAAACATAAGTTAAGTAAAATAATGTAAAATCATGATCAAAATAATATATTATTAAGATAAGTTAGAATATCAAGAATAAACAATAATGCCAAACGGTGGTGGAAGTAGATAATCTTTGAGACACTAAACAACACAAGAACGTGAATTTCAAACCCAATATGTGTGGTTTTAAATGGATCCAATGAAATTATAATTATATATCTAGGATGCATAGACATCCAGAACCCCACCAGTTCACCACCCTATAAAGTTAAAGTCCACCAAGATGGGTGGAGAAAAAATTGTGGGAGCGGCTTCACCAACGTTGGGTGAATAGTGAAAGGATGTCTTTTAATAACAAATTTGAGGAAAATATACTCATATTACAAGGTGCACACCCTGAATGATCGAGAAACTCTTAAAGAGAGTTAAATTTTCAAAATCATTCTCTACTTTAACTTAAACCAGAACCAAAAAAACTAAAGAGATAACACACATCTAATTATTAACCCAAGAAATAAAAAGAGTTATTAATTATTAAATATAGATGAGGATGGAAAAGTTTATCAGTGACCAATCCTACCACATTTTTCATAGACATACATAGTGATAAGGTATGTACAAAAAGTATAAATTATGAAAATATTTTTTTAAAGTTCAAAAAAATGGATAACAAGCTCTATTTTACATTGATTTATTACATATTATTGTTCTTGGACATCCTTGTAAATTTATGGATTCTATTTTTCTCAACCCTATAGCACCAAGATCAAATGCTCACATGTTGTTGTAACCCTAATTATTATATATAATTCCCTACCTACCACATTTTATTACGAATATGATACCACATCTTTAGCCATCAAATTACACTAAGAGATTTATCAATAGAGATGAGTGACTTAATAATTTGTATAATGGTTTAATATATTCACACGAAGTTATCTATTTAGTCAAATCTTATCATACCATTTTCATTTTATCCATTCTATAATTTTGATTTATCACACTATACCATGCACATATCTCTCATATCTTTATAATTTTTTAAAATATATCTGCATGCTAGTATATATTAATGATTTGAATTATTATATATTATATATTATAATTATTATTAATCTATATGAAATGTGGGGTGGGAGAGGGAGTGCATTAGTGTATATACATTATTTTCACTTTATTAACATTTTTCTTATTTAAATTTTGTTGATGTATTAATCTCCTTAAGTGTATGTTTATTTATAAATTAGGATTGAGGTGAGCTAACTTTTAATACTTTGTGAAATAAGTGTCATTGACTATTATTCCTATTACTACCCTCATATCTCCATCACCCCAATTTATTTATCCTCCTTAATTTGTGTCCCTTATTTAATGTCATTTTCCCCATTTCTTTCATAAAACACATGTCTTAAACCCTATCAATGATCCTTGTAATACCTTTTTTTTTGATGTCATCATTTGGGTTGATGACAAAATAATTTATATATAATTCTTTGTATTTCATTTGTTAGAGTGATGACATTATATAAAACAAAATTTTAAATTTTAGGTATTTAATCTATATTTATTAAATTTCATCTTTTCATTTCTCAAAATAAGCACAAACAGTTTTATTTGTTTGCATACAGACATCCACGTTAAGAATAACAAAATAATTTATGAATCCTACACTAGGATTATAGCTTATTACAAAATTCATTGATGAGATATTGAATAAAAGTTTCACATACAAGGTTTACCAAGTCCTCAAAGTCCCCATATATGGTCTACTTAGGGTTTTTCTTATCTTTCTTGGCTTTCCATACAACCGCATCTCATAAATTACTACAAGCCAAGGGTGAGATTAATGCATTAAAATATCAATGAAAGGTAAGTATTTCTATCCATTATTATTGTTGTTGTTGTTGTTGTTGTTATTTTAAATCTGATTAATAGTGTGGATGTTGCATGTCTCATGTATTTGATAGTATATTTTAATACATGCTTGTTATTTTATTGATATCATTTACATTACTATTACTCATTACTCTTGCTTTAACTCCTAGTGGTATTTTACACTTTTATAGATTTTTATGATCACCTAATGGAATTTTAGTCACTATGATTGTTTATTTATCACCTTTAGGATATAGTAAGGTCATTTATTCTATATATCTCTTTGTATATAATATATGTAGGTTCCTTTTGTAGATTCATTCCATCCTCCTTTGCACATGGCCATTATCAATAATCTTGAACTATTTTATAGATATTTGTATTATATGTTTTATATTTATAATGGTCTTCTAAATTTTACTTATTTATAGGATTAATGTATTGTAAAATTCCTATTTTAGGCCCAGTATCATTCTAGTTATGCTAATGTGTATCTTACCCAATAACTTGTTGGATTATTTTCACTTTTTTTTCTCTTGATTATAATATTAATCTCTCATTTTATAATTAATATTTCAATAATTTATCTCCATTTATAAATCCTAAATATTA
Organism: Torreya grandis; assembly: GCA_037957365.1. Taxonomy (NCBI): domain Eukaryota; kingdom Viridiplantae; phylum Streptophyta; class Pinopsida; order Cupressales; family Taxaceae; genus Torreya; species Torreya grandis. The sequence goes on along the minus strand of JARHVA010000772.1, from coordinate 107,536 downwards.
TTCTTCCATTCCTATAATGGATTAACTCTAAGATACCCAATAATAGGTCATGTAATGGGCTTGCTCCACCCAAGAAAAAAGTAATCTAGATTGCAACATGGATTTTACTAAAAATAAGAAAACCAAGCTTTCTTATACTAAACCAAAACAAGATCTCAAACACAATAATAAAAAAATAATTCCACTCCTTGAATTTATGAACATGAAGGAGAAAAAAAGACTGCATTGAATTTACTACTTAAATGCAACAATTCTAATAAACATAGGAAAAACCCTAATGAAATCCAAACTCTTATGATTTTTCATCTTAATAGTTATAGCTCAAACCTTTTATAATATATGTATAAAAGATATAAAATAAATTTCCATATCTCTTCCTTATCCACAATTCATGTACTTTCTACAACCATGGCAAGTGTGATAATTATCCATGTCCCCCTCAAAAAAACACTAATATATAATCAACTCAAATTACTAAAGTAGATCATACTCAAATTTCCAATCAAGTTTTGGAATAAAATTCTGACATGCATGCATCAAGTTTTAACCAATTATTACATATATAAATGTAACTTATGTAAATTAAAAAATACCTCAACATGTCCAATAAGAATTTCCTAATCAGTGTCCCCTCCCATAGATCTAACATATATTAATTATAACCCAATCACATGACCTCTAATTAACAATAAGGTCCTTTAAAACATAAAAATGATCCCTTATCTCCAAATATTTTATGCATGGACATTGGAGGAATAAATCCAACCATGTCATATCATGGATCCACTAAATACTTTGGTAATCTCTAAAAATACTTACTTAAAAATAACACCAATTCCTCTACCAAACTATTATAAAAAACCCCTAATAATGGATGTTATATAATTGTACAATCAATTCAATCCTAACTCATAGTTAAATTAGAAGGCTTAGTAAATTCCCTTATGCAATAAATCCAATATCATGACCTATTCAAAGAAAATTTTCATAAATTTTTCAACACTAAAAAAATATAACATGAATCCTTCCATGACTTCATCAAACATTATAAATAATTAGTGAATAGATATTATTAAAATATGAGCAAATAAATCCTCTTTTAAATATATACCACTAGTTTAGGGCCTAGATATAAATACAAATATCATTCCTTCTCTCCTAATTTTCTTGAGAAATCCTTTCACCAATCCAAATAACATTACCATAAATAATTTTATATTAATAAACCTCCTAAATAAATAATTGAAATGTGTTTCACCAAAAATATTTTACTTGATACTTATGACCATACACCAAAATAACAATTAATGTTATCATTCCTAATTCTCACCAAATATTATATCTTTCCCAACCACTCATGAGAAACATATTTCAGCCTCAACCTCAAATAATAATATTAATTTTAAAATTATAAGCAAAAAATAACTTGTAGAAAACTTACCTAAGGTTCATCCTTGACAATTGGAACCTTCTAACCCAATTCCTTAATGATATAACACTCAAAAAAATTTATCTAATCTACATTGATTGAGACCACTCTCATGACATTTTTTATGTCTTAGAAACATAAAATTTTATTTCATTATTGAAAATAACTTTGATCATGACACAAGGTCTAGCTAAATATACCAAGAATTTTTTGTTGCCACAAAAATATCCAATATAAAATAACAAACATGAAGTTAAGCATGGAGTTAATCACCAAGAAAATAGACACTTAGGAATTTACACCAATCCATTACCAAATCATTTCAAGAGCATAAATAAATCTCATAAATCTGAATATAACAAAATTTCAAGACAAATTCCTAATAACATCAAAATTATGGTCAACCCTCTTTTTTTATTGATGAATAAAAACTAGTCCAAATGTAAGACATGAAACACATCATTTCATGCGTATATTTTTTTATAAGACATAACCTTATTCTAAAATATTCTAAAAACATATAAAACTATCCAATAAAAATCAATACCTCAACCAATTGTTTAAATGCAATTAGAAAACATAAATCTTGAAAATTTGCCAAACTCTAGCATCATCGACAAGGGTGGTGACATACAACTGATAGGAATTATTTTACTAATATCATCCATTGGATTGGTGATATTTATTTAATCAAATAAAATATTATATATATATATATAATGTATGTATGTATATGTATATGTATATGTATATCCCCACAAGGCCAAATATGAGATCATTTTAACTAATCCTCCCAAGGTTTAGTCCATATCAAAATAATCTATTTGATGAATGAGAATACATTGGATATCTATCTTACATTCCTCGTAAAAATGTTTTCCTTGAGATCATAATAACATACCCTAAATATCATAATCTTCTTATGTAAAATTTATTCAATGTGAATATTACTCATCCCCAACCTTTTGGCCAAAAATCCCCTCTTTAATGTTCTAAATAAAATACCATGAAAAAATTTAGAACACTAACAATCTAAAAAGATAAGAATATTGATCGATTTCTCTCTTAAATTTCCAATGCAATCTATGTTTTTCAAAGAAATATTATTCATGTTGATGACCCCACACTATTCATAAAATTCAAAATCAATGACTTCCTTATCAAGAGATCCCTCTCTGATGAATGATCTAGTACATGGATTTCCTTCTTTAAAGTTCATTAATCACCTAGATAATCAACAAAAATCTTAAAATATACTCATAAAATTTGGAAAGGATATGATCAAAGAAAAAAAATGTCCAATAAGAACCATATGTATCCATATCACTATAACTCCCAGAGTTATTAGAGTGAAAGTAACAATCTTTAGTTTTTCACTCTCTTATAACATCATTGATAAAACTCTTTGAGATCACCAAATGAGGTCCATATCCTATTATACATGATAATATGTCAAATTTTCCTACATAGTATCCATATATAATGCCCATGGTAGCACCGGGAACTTTAAAGAATTTTAACAAAAAATGTGTATAAATTTCATGCGCTCAAAGAACTAATTTGTATAACATTTTATGAATACCAAAAATTTTAACTATAAAATATATTTCCTTTGAGGATATATTGATCATCTAAATTAAGTTTTTATAAGTCCGATAAACCTATTATATTATAATGAAAATGAAATAAATTAAATCAATTTTAAGATCAAAACCACCAACTTACCTCATATCATAACTAATCATTTTTCTCCTAGCTTGTAGCCTAGATCTCATAAGAATAAATTGATGAAATAATCACAAAATCATATTTTTGAAGTAAAATCCCTAAGGATGTCTCTCATCCTTTAAATATCATATTTTAATCACTCAACCTTGACCTTATCACTCTCAGCTACGAATCTAGATATACATTAGACTATCCATAACTATTTGGGTACACCCAAAAAAATCATGCATAAATCTTACATTACAAAGACTCATTTGAAATAAAACAACATCAAACCACATTTAACCAAATCATTAATATGATTCATTTTTCCTCTTGTTTTGATGATAATAAAGATGTCTTGTTTTTTAACTCTATCACTCTTAGTGACATACTTGACATCCTAACATCACTTTGGTCCCTTAGGTTAGGTCCCTACCTATGGAGTTAGTTTCTTTTAGCACCAACTTGACCATAACATACCTTCATTAAAAATTTAATTCTTCCCAATGATATAGTTCAAATAATAATGATCAATTACTATACTTACAATAGAACAAATCTCTAAATATGTCATGTATAATTACATGGCATATTAAAGATGATAAATTCTTAGCTTCATAAAAGCACATTTTTGAGGAAGAGATGGTGAACATGTCTAACTTATCCATGCATGTTTCTTTTTTAATTTCACAATACTTCTAAACATTTTATAGTATAGTTTTTAGCATAACGATAACATTATTTTAAATTCCAAAACCAACAAAGTCTTTCACATTCTCCTTCTCACCAATAAGATGATATTTTAATTCATTCAACTCCTTCATGGATATCATTCCTTAAGAAATGGGAGTGATTCTATTATTTTCATAGTTATTATTCACACTACACATATGAGTGTAGATCCTATTGGAATCACATTAGGAAACATTCATAGATATTTAAAAAACATCCTCATGATAATTTTTCACCTTCAAAGGGATATCTTCCCTATAATAAACTATACATTATGCACAATGATGAGCATACACACCATATGCTAGATCTTGGAGCCTCATCTCACTTTCCAACTAAATTATCATTTGAGGCCATTTTCATGAAATTGATTTCAAATCTTTGAGATATTTTAGGATATTATTTTAATAGATTGAGTATTTTAACATAATATTTTTGCTAAAAAATAAGATGCATGTGATAATATTATAAATCATTTTCAAGCTATTATATGTTTTGCAATAGATTCATATCATTATCACTTTTATTTACCTGGAAATCACTTTACATTCTTCCTCTCTTGGTTTTATTCCCCAAGATTCTTATTTACTTCCCTTGATGAAGATTGATTTATTCATTTATTGAGTTGATTAATATACATTATTATTTACTTATATTTTTTACCTTTTTCCTCATTTTTGGTTTACTAACCAATGTTCCTCTTCAATTCCTTTAGATGATTATTACTTTCTCCCATCTTGGGTTCATTCCCTTTGGTTCCTCTTTAGTTTCATAGGATGTTCATTACTCCTTTATCTCCTCTTGGGTTTATTTATAAAGTTTCCTCTTTATTACCCCTGTATATTTGTTACTATCTTTATCCACTTAATTTTACTCCCCAAAATTCCTTTATAGTTATTATATACATTTATCTCATTTTACTATGTTTTTTCCTCTTGAGTTTGATATCATAAGCCAACATCTACCCTATCATGACATTTATAGATATTTTATTTGCATTTTGTAACCCGATTGGGATTTACAACACATTCATATGCTTATCACACTATTCTATCCACATTCACATGGACTTCCAGGTCCTATATTATCAAACCTTTTTGAAGAAAAAATCCCATCTATGTAAATTACTAACATATCATCATTGTACCATCACATTTTATACACATATTTAGAGTATCCATTTATTTATCCTATTTTACTCTTGAGGCATGATGAGTTTCATCAATCTCTTCATTTAGATCAACTCAACTTGGTTGATGTCATGTCAAACAAGTGCTGGTGTCCAATGGTAGTATGCAGTAAAGTATCAAATATAATAACTAACAATTATCTTTTTGGGGTTAGTTGTGGATCATTTATCATAAGGATATAATATAATTTATTGAATTGAAATATATAATTACTTGTAATTAAAACACTTTGATATAAAATTGAAATGCCAGCTAAAAAAGTAAACACACTTACCTCAAAAATAAACACACTTTGCTTGTAAAGAAATCTATTTGGAAATGAACGCATTTGCTTTATTAGTGAAAACACACTTTAATTTATTTAATTAAATTAAAATTAATTAGAATGAAATGTTTGAAAGTAAAATTATGGAATCAAATATGTAATAAGTAACTCTGAATAAACACACATGCATAAACTCGTAGGTTAATAAAATCACATACTTGACATAAAAATTTGAAAATATTAAATAAAAACAACATAAAACATAAAAATACCACAAAATAATCATGTATCCTTAGGTAAGTGGGCCCTTGATCTCCCTTGGCACATAATCTAGTTCACTCTTAGTCTTTTAGAAACATTAATGCTTTACTAACTTCTAGAAAAAGGATTACAATTTGGAAATAAATCTATTTATTACTTACTTATTTTATACTAAGATTCTAAATACCTAAGAAACATGAATAAATTTTTTTAATACAACATTCCTATATATATCTCCCAAAAAAACTAATGCTCTAATAAGATTACAACTAAAATCTTGCTTATTTTTAAAAATAAAAATAATTTACAACTATGTTCCATGTTTCAAGGTGAAACAGTGGCAGAGGTGGCATAGGTACATGCATATTCTTCAATTGGTTACATTGTATTTGTATTTATAAGAATATATGATCTAATGACTAGAATCTAATAACATACATAGTGGTGTCTTTTGTAGACATCACTATAAATATTATGTCTATAAATAGAACACTATTTTTGGTAAATTTCCTCATGAATTTGAAATTCACCCATGGATGTCTTGAAAAGTCCCTAATCGCTCTATGCATGATGTATTCAATATTATATGACCCTAAAAATTATTTCCAATGAACTATGTACCTAGCTTGAGTGACTTAAGGTCTTGCCTACTATTCTCTGGAATGAGATTGTTGGAATTTAGAGTTAACCCATTGGAATCCATAGCTAGTTTGATAAACTTTAAAAATAAATTGAGTTCATCTTCAAATGCATGATTACTTCACCAAAACCTTAGAATTTTATCCTGGTGCATTTATACAACTTGTACATGCAAATTTTATGACTATCCATGAAAGGAGTTAGAATACAATGGTAAAATCAAGTAACATTGCATCATACTTGTTAACCAAGGTATACATATTTATTCTCTACTTTATACTAGGAATAATTAATAAAATGCACATATTATCCATCAAATAAGGAAGACTACTAGGATACAATAGGGTTATTACATGAATATAATGATCCATAAACTGGACTCATAATTCCCCCACACTTTACTTATTTCAAGTCTTATTTCAAATTAATCCCTTCTTTGCTTGTGATCAAGCACACTAATTTCCATTCTTTGATTAAGATCATAGACATCTTGCTAGGTGTTCTATTTTTTCTCAGTTGGTCTAATAAACCCTCTATAGTGCTCTCCACTTCTCAAACTACTCAACAAATTGAGGTGCTAAATTCTGACATGGGGACATAGGACTAAGGATGAATGGTGGTCTAAATATCATACCTATACAATCCTAAACATATGTTTGACTAAATTATTGAATTATCTCAATACTAAACATAGCTCTTCTAAAAATTAATATAAGGTTGATGGGATAAATCACCGCTTATTTTTAATGGAATAATCAAGGTATCGCATATTTTATCATAGGCAATCAATGATTCATTAAATTCATGGTGAATAAATTCCTCAAAGTCTATGATACTCTATTATATAACTTATGGATAGTGTTCCCTAAATGTTGGTTGGTATATAGTATTTATAGACAACACAATTTACTCATGTACTATATGAAACTAAGCTCTCATGCAAAAATCAACATTCTTTGTGTATTTAAAATACTCATCAATTATTGTGCTCCATGAAATTTGGTTTTGGAGGGTATAAATGTATGATCTAAGATGAAATTATCCAAAAATTATAGTGATCAATAAAGAACATATGACCCAAGATAAAGCCACATATATAAAATTCACACAACATATTCTTTTAATTTGGGTACTAGTTTGATAAGCCTCTATGAATTGGTTTTCATCCTCCAAGTCATGAGGGAGTCCATAGTAAATTATTAGTAGTTTCCATCTAAGGAATTATTCATAGATAAAAATACTTTAGGCTAAGGTAGGTCTACTACAGGCTAAAAATTCTCTCCTAACTCACAAGCTACATGGAGGGTGGA
>JARHVA010000772.1:75000-97500 GCA_037957365.1 Torreya grandis | reverse complement strand
AACAAAATACAAGACTATTTCTTTTAAAATTCATAGGCGGTTAATACTTGATTCAAATGTGCATTAGAATCATAATTTCCATACTCTTTTACCCTTGTGGTAGCACATAATTAAATTATCAAATATCAAAACTATGATAATATTTCCCATTATAAAATAAAAACCATTTAATATGTGCAAACCATTCCAAAGAATCTTTTATAATCAATTTATGCAACCTATTTCTCTTAGTGTCATTGCCAACATCCATTAGCAACAATGTTTACACTATTAAAGCATTTAATACAACCAACTTAATATAAAATTAGAACTAGAACGATAATTTATTTTTGTAATCAAGACTATCTTACTCATGCTAAGGTCAACCCATATGTCAGCCATAAACTTAACTTCATACTGAGCTCAAAGAATCATTTAATTACCAAATAGATTGGACATCTACCTTCCACTATATTATTTACCTTATCATTTAATAATGATGTAAATTTTGTCATCATTATAATTATATCAATGAATTAATTAAACTCATAAAAATAACTTCCATGATATTGTAATTTCATACTAATTCATATACCAAGATAGTAAATTAATTCAATTTTGTTTATGCTTGGCTATAGCTTACTAGAGTTCTTTCCAACAATCTACAGACTATAATATAAACATAAAAAGTAATTTACAGCTCATAAAAAAATGTTTCACCTCATATTATTAAGAATATGATTTAGTTTAAGTGATTTTATGTTTGGCTATAGTATACCAATCAATTCCCAAAATAATAAGATGTTCCCAAGTCAAACATAGTGTTCAAAAAGGTTAGTGATACACCCAACATAATGCATATTATGTTTATATCTATCAATACATGAGTTAATAATAGATTACTTATCCATGAAACCATGATCTCAAATATAATATCATGAATATGTTTATATTTAATAACTAAGTTGTTACAAGATAGATTTATCATTTAGATTAAACAATGTCTTCAACAACATTATCCAAAATTTCTTATAAAATTTTTATGGAAAAACTTAACCAAGAAATGCTAAGAAAATATAATTTAAATACACAACCATATGAATAATTTAATCCTAGTTGAGCATTGGTCGAGATCAACCATTCCATCTTAACATCCAATGTATTAATACTTATAGTTATCAATCACACTATTGATTATAATGACCAAGTGAAGAATGCAACATATTTCTAATTTTAATACAAAAATATAGTCATTTTATAATTTGATTATCTTTATGAATACTCAATAAAAAAATGCTTAAAATATATGTTTTGAAGGTTAAATAGAGGAGAATAAAACCTAAAAATCATTTTTTATCCCTCTATTATTTAATAGAATCATCTACCTTTATGAAACAAACCCCAATTCATTTTTGGAAATTATATTACAAAATACACAATGGAACATCAAAAGGCCCCACTACATAAAATTAACGTAGAGAAATGCATCTCAACCACTCTATAGTCCTATAAAATGCAAAAATTGGTAACTTGAGCATGGCTAATGACACCCAACCCTTAGGTCCCTCTTGCTTGATCTCCTATCCCTCTTAGGATTATTTTCACTAATTCCTAGTCATTTTTAGCCTTCCATACTTGTTCCTAACTCATCCAAATTCATATTTCCAAGACAAATAAATCCCCCAAGTCTCATATACTCAGGATAGTAGTACTACAACACTTGGACTAAAGCACTATTACCACTCCTATCCACTTTTAGTGCTCCTATCCAAGTGCAATTTTGGCCCTAATGGTCCATTCATTTTGGTTCCCCATCCTTATCCTTGTTGACATAATGAGAGAACGTTCAACCCATGACCAATAGATACCTATAAAATCTCATTCAAAGATCATTTGGAGAGGGTTGGAAATTATCACTAAGCAAGCAAGAATACAAGCAAGAATACTCAAGAAATATTCCCTATTCTTTGTATACAACTAGCTAATATAGTTAAAATCTTATTCAAATAATTACATCAATCCCTAGCCACATCAAGCACATATAATTTAACATTTTACATCTTCATACACACTATTGCACAAAGCACATAAAGTGGGATTACTACATATGGTTTGATCCCTCTTTAGAGTATTGGTATGTAGGCAGCATGCCCACATAATGGGTGTGGATCCACGTCCTATGAATCTTACACACACTAACCACCCCACCTCTTTCTTGAAATTAGTCAAAGCATAATAGAGTATAGGGCTTTAATAGAAAATTTGATCTATAGGGAGATCTACAAAATTTAGGTTACCAAAACTTTGTAGGCAAGGTTACACAAACATAAGAAACAAAACCTAAAAAGTGCAAATCTTCAAGAAAATAGTAACATAGATGGACTATAGTGTTGTTTCCACTCCTATCTAGTTTTAGTGCTTCTATCCAATCATAAAATGAAGTTTAGATATCATTTTGTGATAGTGTCCCAATTCTACACATTAAATTCTAGCCTTTATCTAAATCAGATTAGTTAGTTTCCTACTAAGTCTTCTTTTCCATCTCTTATTTACTATTTTTATAAAAGTTTGAATTGAAATCTAATTCACATAAATTAGTAACTTAATTATTGCATATTTATTTACTGATTTTACTACTAAGAACCTTTAACTAACTTAGGAATAACACACCAATATTTCCAAAATTATTAAATCATTTGGTGAACTTGATTTACTTCATTTACACATACAAACCCTAGAAACCCTAGGGTAAAATTCCTACTAATTTTTCCTATATTTTTTTGATTTTTTACCATTATAATAAAATTAGATATTATCATTAAATTTTTTAATTTTGTAGTAATTTTAAAATAATTTTCTTTCAAACCCTAGTTGTCCATACTAGGTCCTAGCATTTTCCTAGTAATTTTCTAATAATTTCTTTATTTTTTACTAGCATATTAAAATTAGAAATTCACTTCAAAATTCAAAATTAAATAGTAATTTTCAAAAATTTACATTTCTCAAAACCTTAATTGCACATAATAAGTCCCATTCAATCAAGCATTTTCCAATAATTTTCTAAAATTTTAGCTACATATTTCACTCAAACATGCACTCTAAATTTTAAAATTCAATAATAACTTTCAAATAAATCATTTTCAAAACCTTAGCTGCATATACTAGGTCCCATTGATTCTTGAGATATCACCTTACATATGTGAGAGATTCGTATCCTTTTTATACATATTCCAGTTCCTTGTTTAGGTTATATTCATTTAATATTTTCTACTATTATCCAAGTTGTTTTCATTATGCCACCTAAGTTCCTTGCATCTCTTTCTTTGAGACAAAATTCAAGACTTAGTGACAACCCTCATAAATTCACCTAGATTCCTTCAACTCAACCATATACCATTAATAAATAACCATCTCAAGTTCTTGTTATAGATTCTGAACACGTAGATTATACCAATTTCAATGAGGATAATTTTGTTGATGAGCAGTATGAGAATAATAATGCTGATACAAACACTAGTATTCATGATTCACCATATAAAACACTTAATAAAATTTTACTAATTATTAATAATGAAGTTTTCCTCAATAAATATTTTATCTTACAAAGTTTTTGAGAAAGACTCTAGGATCAACCCTGAGATCTTACTCTAATTTTATAGTCTATCATGGAAATCAAAAAGGCTAAACAAGTTGATTCTTCCATTCCTTCATAGTAACTAATTATAAATGACACTACAAGGGAAACTATGTCTCAACAACCCCTATAGAAAGCCAACCTACCTCTATGCCAATAGCTATAGCTATTACATCTTTATCTCCTAATGTGGTAGCCCTTATACAATAGATAAAATCTCTTCAATCCAAGGTGCTACATCTTGAGCAAGGTGCCTCTAGACCTATGAAATATTTGGATTCTTTTACTCTATTACATACACCAGTAGCATGTCACATTGCTTTTGCACCTTGCCTGCAAGGTTTTGTTTAACCCAACATTACTCTATATGATGGCAAGGGTTGATCTATAGACACATTTGAGAGATTTTCATGTAGCATGCTTAGACTATGTACTAAATGACTAGCTACTTACCAAACTATTTACATGAATTTTAAAATATTCTACTTTATAATGTATTTATAGTCTACCAAATTAGTTGGTCAATGCATTCAATCCTTTTGCCAACATGTTCTTAGCTCATTTAAGCATTAACATTGGTGATAAGGTTTTATATGCCCTAGTTGGCTAAGATGACTAGCCCCATGGTTGATCAAGAGCTACATGATCTATTCAAATATATTCTTCTAATAGCTTTACATGAATTAATAATGTTCAAAAGATTCTATTCCTTCACTAAATTGTGTCACACACTAAAGGAAAGAGAAGTCAAACTAATTTCAATGGGAAAACTCAAGTATACAAGTATCATCAAAACAACAAAAAAGAGTAACAATAAAGTCCCATATAAAGTCAAGGTCAATAATAACAAGAGTCAGAATCAATTGATAGTTAATGTAGCTTCCAAGCCCCCTTAGCATGTGGTTTTATCATTACTTCCTTGGCAAACCTTTACCAATCTACCTATTTCTTTAGCCAGAGTTCTACAAAAACTATTAGAATGTAACATCATATCTCTCCTTCTTAGTCAAGAAATTGACCTGATAAAGCCTCTTCCATGGGGATATGATCAACATGAATTTTGAAAATTTCATAGGGCACTAAGCCATACAACAAATAGATGCATTAGTTTGAGACACAAGATACAAGATTTAATAGATGATAATCATATCGATCTTTGAACTTTAGTTGAGCCTCATCATGAAAAGAAAACACATGATAAAACATTGAAAATATTCTTCAATCCTTTTCTAAAGTACTAAAAACAAGAGATAGGGGATACATCAATGGTTCATAATGCATATCATGTACATCCCCTACCAGAAACATACATAACACCTTCAGTTGAGACACATCCTTTGACCAACATGATTGGTGTATACAATACCAAAGTTATAGCTAGACCTTCCATATCCTTCTTATATTAGGAGATCATTAATGATGATTTAGATTATCATGCACTCTTTATCAGAGCTTACATTCATAATCATCCTATTCATAGTGTTTTCATAGATAATGGATCTAGTGTGAACATGTGCACTATGACATTATTGTAGCATTTAGTATATTTAGAGCAAGATATTACCTTGATAGACATAGTTCTTAGTGGATTCAGTGGCCACATACAAATTTCATTAGGTGAGATTATACTTCCTCTATAAGTTGGTCCAACACATGTGTCCACACCATTCACTATTATTCCTAGTGTAAGAGTTTTTGATATAGTACTTGGTTGACCATAAATTTAGAGAATTTGAGAAATACCTTCTACATTTCATAGATGCATGAAATTCATTCATGCTAATCAGGTTGTTATAGTTGGTCAAGTTACATATGAGTTACCACTCCCCACTTTAGAGCCATCATCTATACTACAATCACCAATTTTAGTTCTACCATCAATTCTAGTTTTATCACCAATTATAGTTCCTCCTCTAGTTATGATTTAGACATGGCTGAGACATCCATCAATAGCATAGAGAGTTCATACACCTCCATAGCCTCAAGATTCTAGATAATTTCTAGCTATAGTATTCACACCTAGGGTAGTATCATTGAGATCACATGCATATACTCATAGAGCAAATGTTTAGAGATCTTATCCTACAACTAGATGGGTCCTTAAGATACCTTTAATTACATCCACTTCTTAGAGTTATAGGGGGAACCCAAAATTGGTTTTTACTTTAGAAATTTCAAAGCATTTAAAACATATATAGCTTTTAGAGCCATAGTTTCAACATTTTCATCATGCTTCATGAGCATGCATGATTCCTCTCCTTGATATAGGATATCATGATAGGGAGTATCCCATGAGACTCATAAATTAGTATCATCCTTTCCCAACTTACCTGTACATAGTTTCTTATGCTTGATTATACATAGCTTTTTTCAAAATACCAAAAACAATATAAAATTTTAAAATACACAAAAACATTCAAATATTTCAAAATACAAAAACATGAAAATAATCTCAAAACACCAAAAATATTTTGATTGTATGCATCATCTATGCTTTAAATTTCTACTATAATTCTATAATTACATTTGTTGTTCTATGTTATTATTTGTTGATTTATCTTCATTACCATGCTTTACTTGACCTTCTTTGAGTGTGTACAGTGACATCTAGATCCTTGATTGCTTCACTCTACCTATTGAGGGGGCATCTTACTTATACATCAATACATACATTGATATACATACCCACTGGGGATATCTTTTACATGACTAAACCATCTAGGTTATGTCATTCCTACACCACACACTCTAGTTATCATGTTGATGTACATTATTTACTAACTTACATAGATTACTCTATCTCCTTTCACTAGTATATAAAACTTGTATATTTCTTAGCATATACCTACTATTGTACTAACTTATCTTGCATACTTTCACTTGTTGCTTTGATTAGTTAGATGTAATTGTAATTCTTGTTTATTACATGATTTCTTTTCTTGCTTAGCCTACTTGATGTGATTACTTTTTCTCAATTTTTGTTTGTCTCTTGTGTGTACTTTAGGACATTTTACAATGTCCTTTTATTGTATTTTTGTGTGTGCCTTAGGACATTTACCAATGTCCTTTACTTGTACTATTTTATATGATTTTGGATTTGATGCCATCCTTGCTTGTTTTATTTGTATGTGTATGTGGAATTTGAACATGCCTTGTATGCTTGATTTCTAGTTTGAGTGACATGTGCCCATATCCCTTATTTTCTTGGCCCCTTGGCCACTCTTGTATGCTTCTTGATTCTTTCCTTGTGTGTTTGTTTCTTGTTTTATTCTCATTGTTTATGATACCATGATCCACATCATGCATTTTTTTGATTTCTTGGATGCCATGATGGACATCATGCTCCATCCCTCCTTACCAACTAACAACTAACAACTAACAACTAACAAGACTTTTAGTTCTAGTTTAGTAAATTACACATGTTATTACATTATTATATCTATCTAGGCATACCCCTATTGATCTAACAATCTCTCATTACAAACCTTGTTATATCTTGAGATATCTTATAAATTATCATTGCTATATCATGTATATTTGCATCATAACACACTTGTAGGGATTTTTATTTTGAGGGAAGTCATTAGAGGGTCTCCATTCCTACCCTTAGAAGAGGGGGTAAAAAATAGTGGTTTTATCATGGAGATCAGAGCTCCTAATAGTCAAAAAAGTAGTTTTTAAAACACCTAGACAACAACTAGACATCAAACCACTTAGAAAAAACTAGGTAGATAATGAAAATGTTAGAATAATTACCAAATTTGGCCCAATATAATATCACCCAACTTGGACTACAACACCAATGCCACTAGTGTCCACTTTCAGTGATCCTATCCAAATAATATATAAACTAGAATTTCTAGAAATAGGCAAAAAAGTAGGTTAGATATAATTTTGTACAGTTAGACCAGTTTAGAATCAATAGTATTCAATATAATTTTTCTTAGAAAATATAGATATAGGTGGAATCATGCACAACATGATGGATCTCAATTCTAGTTTTAGATATGGTAGTTGGTATACCTTATAGATTAGAATCCATGTTATAGACATTAGTGATTGGGGGCAATGTGTGTAGAAAATTTCTTTTCTTTTCTTTTTGAGTTTAGTATTACCTAGGCATCCTTAACAACTGCATCCCTTATTCCATCTATAGGTGGTTGGCATAGTTTTGGAGTTGGATTTCATATAATCCCAACTTCCTCATTTTGGAATGGCTTTCATATAAGCCTAGTGCACTAGTTTTAGAGTGGATTTCATACAAGCCTAATCTCCATATTTCAAAGTGGCCAAGAGTGGCCTAGTTTCTAGCATACATTTGGGTATCCAAGCTAAAATTATTAGATCATATTATATTCATGAGATTTAGGATCCATCCTATACAACACACATACATACTAGTATCAGTTCATAGATTTACTTCATGAAGCAATGATGGATCCAAATGTCTAGCTATCCTTTGTATTCTTGAGCCACTTATTTAGAGGGATTGGACACATAGTCCAAACATCAATCAAAACACACAAAATCACCTAGATTGACTTAGTGGGTGATGATGGAGCTAAAGGGCCAACATTTACATTCTTAAGCCACTCTCAAGAAATTAATCACTTAGTTCTATTAATAATGATTACTCTTAGTTCAACACACATTCAACATAATCTAGCATTATTCAATATTACAATAGGTTTTATATTGGTTCATATACTTGATGAGGTGTATTAATTCCTTTCTCATCCTCTCTCTCTTACTCAACTTTGTACATTCTAATTTTAGATATAGTGTACCTGGTAAAAATTGATATACTCTTTTTTTCTCTTACAAATTCACACTTCATAGTGTACTCTCTCTATGCACACTTAACATCAAAATATCTTCATGAGCTTCACCCTTATAGGTAATTTTAGGTACGCTTTTTATTTTTCATTTATCCTAGTATTTCACTTTGCTACATCACTAGGATAAAGGGGCAAATGTAGTCATAAAATTCAAAAATTCATAAATTTAGTGTGGCTAATGACACCCAACCATCAAGTCCCTCTAATTTTTTCTCTTAACCCTCTTAGGATTATTTTTACTGATTCCTAGTCATCCACAACATTTTAAACTTGGATAAAATGCACTTAAACTACTCTTTCCAAGACAAATCAATCCCCCCCAAGTCCTGTCTACTTAGGATAGTAGTGCTACACTTGGACTATAGCATTGGTGCCACTCCTATCCACTTTTGGCACTCTTGTCCAAGTGTAATTTTGGCCCCAAAGGTCAATTTTTTTGGGTTCCCAATCCTTATCCTTGTTGGCCTAATGTGAAAACATTCAAACCATGACCAATAGATCCCTATAAAAACCCATTCAATTATCATTTGGAGAGGGTTGGAAATTATCAATAAGTAAGCAAGACTACTCAAGCAATCTTCCATATTATTTGCATAAAACTAACCAATATACTTACAAGCTTATTTAAATCCTTACATCAATCCCTAGCCACCTTAAGCACATCTAGTTTAGAATTTTTCATCTTCATACACACTATTTCATAAAGCACACCAAGTGAGATAACTACATATGGCTTGATCCCTCTTTACAATATTCATATGTAGGTAGTGTACCCACACAAGGGGTGTGGATCCACATCTAGTGAATCTTGTACAAACTACCCCCCCTCTTTATTTAAATTGGTCAAAGCATATTGGATTATAGTGTTTGAAGAGAAAATCTACTCTATAAGGATCTCTATAGACTTTCAACTACCAAAACTTCATAGACAAGGTCACACATACATAGTGAACAAAACCAAGAAAGCTTAGATCTTTAGGACAATAGTGGTAGAGGTGGACTACAGTGCTAGTGCCACTCTTATTCAATTTAAATGCTCCTATCCAATCACAAAATGAAGTTCAAATCTCAATTTATGATAGTGTCCTAGTCCTACATAATAAATTCTAGCCTCTGTCTTAGTTAGATTAGTCAGTTTTCAACTAAGCCTTATTTTTCATCTCTTATTTACTATTTTTAGAAAAGTTCAAATTGAAATATAATTTAAAAAAATCAATAGTTTAATTATTACATATTTATTTAATAATTTTTCTACTCAGACTCTTTAAATAATTTAGTAATAACACACCAATATTCCCAAAATTGTTAAATCACACTCCACAAGAAGTAGTAGCAACCCACAACCAACATCCCAATTATCCCAAATAGATAAGTCTATGATCAACTAGAATGGAATTTAAGCACATTAGATAATGGGTTGGATATCCAATTACTATATAAGCAAATTAGATAAGATAGAAGTACAATACTTAAGCATGGGTCCAAATGATCAAACAAAAGGGCCCATCTCACTAACATTCTTAGGCAGGTATTAACACCTCATGAGATCAACATGTGGAGATATCTAATCCATTAGTAGAGCCAACACAAAATTATAATAGGGGTCCTAAATCCTTTTGGAGAATCACCTAAGCAAGGACTACTTATTATTCTAACCCAATTGATCAACATACCATGATCCATAGTCCTTAACAAAACATTACACCTTTAACCCCTTAAATGATGAAGGCAACACATATAGGATATAACTCCATGTATAAAGAATTATTCTCATTAAATTAGATGAAGTAAAATATAATGAACTCAAGGTGGATGACATCACACACATGAGTATCATATTAAACAAGCATACATTTGTCATTTGGAAATCAATTACTCCTCATGATATAGGAATACCATCCCATAAACTAGCCATAAGGGTATACACCTAAATGTTGCTTGCTTAACCTTTATTTATCATATCCTATTATTATATAACATACATGTTCATGACATCCAATTAACTGGGATAAGACCATGTAAGAGTTCACTACTTAATTAGCCTTAGGCATTACCTTTTGTGTTCATTAAGGAAGATTATGAATTAGTATTTAATTGCTAAGGTGGATTTTTTGGTCATATAAATAGGTGTAATAATTAAGGTTTTCACAACTCATTAAATCTTTATTCCAATTCCAAGAACATTATTTTCTTTAGTGAACATATATAAGGTATACCAAGAATTTGATGACAAGGATAAGTTTTAATTTTAATCACACACATATCTACTATAATCAATGAATATCTATTTTCATATAAGCATTAATGACAATATAGACAAAATACATTAATCAAAAGTTGCATTATAAACATTTGAATTACTAGAATTTTAGAAGACATGTCATATATCTAAATCACTATAACACCATTAATGGTATAATCCATATCCATAATATGGGTCCACATAAGAAGATCATTAATATAACTTACTTCATTACTTAATTAATAAAAGTAAGTTCACTAAAATGGATATTATGAACAATAAAATTTATTATCATAATGTAAAATTAAAACATTTTATTTAGACCACCAATGGATTATTTCATAATCTATTTACAACAACTTATTTTCAGCCAAGGTTATAATCCTGTTAAGGATATATATTTAGTAAGAATGTTATAGTTAAGGGTTGTCTTATATCATCATAACAAAATTGATTTCATCAAGTACAATTGTTTGTTTCATCTAAGGTTATAAACCATGCAATAATAAACTCATAAAATGTCATAATAAAATAACATCAAGGAATATGCCATTAATCATACATCAGGTTGTATACTTGTCTATGACTACTGATTTAATCCCAACTCTAACCCATTACCAACATGTTCCAAATTAACAATATCTTTCAATATAGTTATCTATCATCATGCTATGGTCATAACTAAGGGACAAGTCCATATGTTAAAAGGGCATTCCATGCTGTGAAAATGTCATTAGATCATATTTATCATGAAATTTAAATACATATGCACAACTACATTTAGGAAATGCAAATTCTCTATATGTTTTAACATACCATAAAAAAACACCACTTTGCTTTTATTTTGATTTATTGATACAGACAAAGTAGATATTACTTATCTCATATTAATTTATACAAACTTTGTGCGTATATCACATTAACAAACATATCACTACATTAACCCATGTGCATATTGCATCATAATAAGATCAATTATAACATGATACATACTAATGGGAATAATTACAATTGGATAACTAAACAAGATTTATGGAACCATATTCAAAACCCTGACAATAAAATCATCATATACACTATTATCCTTTTTTGTCATAATAGTATTACAAAGATGCATGAGGTAATAAAATGAATTACAACATAAAATGGTTAATCAACCACAATCCATCACTTCAACATCATATGTTAGTAGGTATGGATGAGAGATAAGCCTCCATATAAATCCAAGTGCATAAACGAAGAGGATAAACACTACTAGAAGGACACCCCTCAAAACTAACCCTATAAGCCCAAGCATCAGTGGCCCTCACCACTCCAACCATCAGCTTGGTGGAGGGTTTTAGCAACTAGGTACTTGGGTGAGGTAAGAAGTATACATACAATACTCAGACACTAGTAAAGACTTGAAAAATTATCAACAAAGACAAAAGAAACAATGAAGAAACATGAAGCCAAACACTCAACCAAACCATGGGCCTAACTAATGCACATGGCATACATTGAATTTTTATAATGATTTATTTACAATCTAAATCAAGATCTATTAAATATAATTCATAAGACCAAAAGGTCTAGCCAAGGTCCCATGCTCAGCCCAGGAGGCTTATTTGAGCATAAAATAATTAAACTCAATGGAGCCAACTCCCAATAGCCACATAAACTCAATTGAGTCAAAAATAGGAAGGCATAACATTCATTAATAAAATTTAAATTAGACTAAATTTAACATAGCTAGATACAATCAACATTAATTCCTTTATCTACTTTAATAGCTCTAAAAATAATTAAAAAGTGACCTCATTTAAATAAAATAGAAAAACCTAATAAACAATTCTAGGTTGGTAATTTCAATGCAATCAATTGAGGAAAATCCCACTCTAACCATAGGAGTATAACATAGGTTTATTGATAACATGTATAATCAATTCTATTACAGGTCAATCTTAGAATCTGAATGGGAGGTATTCATAGCAAAGGATATGGTGTCTAAGTTTTGAATGGTTACCATTATTTTTGTATGATATCTAGCATAATGAGCATGAATAAAATCACATAAATAGAATAGCATCAAAAATCTCAAATAAATCTATCCTTTTTTACATACAATGTCCAATTAGAAAGAAATCACCTTATAGGATATTATTAAAAAACCATTTATTCTTGGAACCTTTATAGAGTAGTTTTTATCAATTTCCAACACTTACCATAAGTTTGATGAAAATTTAAGTCTCTAACACTCACTTGGTAAAACTATCCATAGATCCACTAATTAATTAGAAATTTCTCCAAATCATTTAATACTTAAATATTTTGACTTAATTTATCCATTATTTGATTAAAAAAATCATGGTATATGAAATGAAGGTACTTAAATATCCCAGTAAGAAGAAAAATGAATTTAACTATTTAAGCCATTAAAGATTCATAGTGGAGGTCTCTCATCTTCCCCATGAATATAAAATGATCTTGATAAATTTTATTTGGCTAAATTAATTAAAAAACATGTTCCTAAAATTAAATTAAATGTAACATATAACCGGAAGAGTTACAAGGCTACCATATGCCCTTCTACATAGGGTAATAAGCGATCTAAACCAATATAACAAAATACAGAGATCCCAAGAAAAAATAAAATTTGATCCAACATTGGATCTTAAATTAAAGATAAACTAGGGTGTCCATATATTTATCATTTACTTTTGAACCTAGGTATACAAAGCATTCATATGTTGGTTATAGGTAGTGGTGAATATAATGTTCCCTTATTTTTAACTTACTTCCAGCATAGGGATTTAAGGAACACTCAGCTCACCTCATGTTTCATAGGATAATAAGAGATATACCCCAACCAAAATTCTATCATACCCAAATAAAAGCCATGCCCCAATCAAAAAGACCCATGCACCCAAGCGTAGTAAGGAAAACTACAATTAAAATAAACAAGTTTGAG
The DNA here is from genome assembly GCA_037957365.1 of Torreya grandis. Classification (NCBI taxonomy): domain Eukaryota; kingdom Viridiplantae; phylum Streptophyta; class Pinopsida; order Cupressales; family Taxaceae; genus Torreya; species Torreya grandis. The sequence continues at coordinate 83,857 of JARHVA010000772.1, read as the reverse complement.
CAAACATTGGTCTTCCATTCAATAGTAAATAAAGTCTCCATTTTATCCTTTTCAATTTTAGCAAAAAAGAATTCAAACCCCTATGTTTCCCCTGCATCCTTCCTCTTCTCCTACACACCAATCACCATATTCTTCTTTCATCTTTTTTCCTCCTCTCCATTATGCATACTCTCTTTTCCTTTTTTATTGAATTTTATTTCCCTCCATAATTCTCCTTCTCTCTCCTTACCAATGTCATGCCTCCCTCTTCCTCCTACACACACCCCATACTTTGTCCCATCCCCCATTCAACACTCTCTCCCTCACGTGTGTAGAAAGCAAGAGAAGAAATAAAATTATATATATATATATATATATATATATATTATTTTTATTACTCTTTAAATATATATATATATATATATATATATATATATATATATATATATATTTAAAGAGTAATAAAAATAATCCAATTAAATAATAATTATCTCCCAATAACCAACTTCATGAAAAATTTAAAGAAAATAAGATATTAAAATAAAATATAAACAACCTCCCTCAACTTCGTAAGTCAATCCAGGGAATAATAAAATAATGAAATCATTAAAAAAGTTAAATCAACAAAATATTGAATTAAATAAAGTAATAATAATAATAAAATAATTTTAGATAAAAATAATAAAAATTATAATAATGATCCAAGAAAATAATAATATACTAATAATAAATCAATAGTGGTCAACCAACATTTCTATAAATCAAACCAGGAGATAATAAAATAAAATCCTTAAATTGCTGATTAAAAAAATAATAATAACCACACAAATCATATATAAATAGAAATCAACAAAATAAATAAAGTTACCAATAGAATAATATTAATAAATGAATCTTAACATCTACCTATTGGAAAAAATTGGCCCACATAAGAAACTTTTGCCTAGATGTGGTGTGAGAAGCTAAGCAGAGTCTTGGTTTAATGAATGATCCAATGGTGGAAGGAGAAGACAAAATTCATACTCCTATCACTTGTAACTAACAAGCTTAAAGTGTGAATTTTGTGATCTTAAGGAGCCAAACTATCATGGAAAACATTCATTTCATGCCATGAATATCCCCTACAAATTTGGTGTCTTGATGAGTTTTATATCTCAAGATATAATCCTTCAAAGATAATCTAGCAGTGTTGAACATGCCTAGGGATGTCAAGTTAAAGACATAGGAAGTAGTCATTTGGGTTTAAAATCTTCAATAGGATCCTAAAATTAAATGTGGGGATACCAAGTGTTGAATCCTCACTTGATCAAATTAAATATTAACGAGACATGGGTGTTCATCTGGGTTAATAAGTCAAAGAATAGATATATGACACACATTCACTCATGTGATTGAAGATCAATGGAGATCACAAGGTCAAAAAGATAGAATATTTAGAGAATAAGCATGATAATGACAAGTATCTTAACCACACTGATCTCCTAAGTAGATTGATAGGCCACATTTAATCATAAAGATCAATAGTGTGTATTTGATCTAGGAGACCAAATATTGATGGCATGTATTCAATCATGCCAAGGAAATTGATGATGCACATGAGATCAAGAAGTTAATTAACCTAATTTTCATGTGATTACCCCAAATGGCATAAGCATGTTAACTAGATGAAGATTGACATTAGGGTCCATAGGAGGTATGTGAGACTTCCAAGTGGCACAATATCAAAAGCCAAATCAAAAGCATGCAGGGATGACAAGTGTCATAATTTTATAAGCCAAATCAAAGATCAATGGCAAAAATTGAAGGTCAAATACATAATACTCCAAATGGGATCAGTGGAGTGAATTCGATCTAGTTTCTAAGGGGCATGAATTGGGACACATGACAAAAGTGATCATGATCATGTTTTAAAATATAGTAAACAACATGGTGAGGAAATGCCATGCATATAGACACATCAGATTGAAACATTTTGTAGACCTAGGTATGCAAATGTGTAAAGCCAAGATCAAAATATGATTCAAGTTGAGCCTAAATAGATTCTTCAAATTTGTAAGCCATAATTAAAGCTCAATTTAAAAACTTGGTTTAAAGATTTAGAATCTACATGCCCCATTTTTATGAGGTGGCAGTATTTTTTTATGATTTTGATAATTATTCATTGAAATGGATCCACATGTACAATGAAATCTTGTATTATACAATGCTCATGGGAAGAATAGGTTTATTTAAACCTAATAGAGATCAAAAGTGGGATACTAGCCATTGGAATGAGACTAAGCATATGGTGGATCTTCATTGAGACTATGATTATATGAAAACCATTAAATGGGATTGGTTTGCATATATAGTGGACCTATGTTTAGGGTTTGGAGTAAAGATAGAATGGTGAATTTGAAAGGAATGCTAGAGGGGACACTAGATGAATGAGTTCAAGTGATTGTCTAATAACATAAAGAACATATCAAGATGAAACATGGTGTTATAATCTCATTAAGTAGATGGAGAGTTTGGAGGTTGAAAAAGGTAAGTGGAGCATTCAATGAAGTTTCAAGAGTATTTGAAGACCTTTCTTTCTAAAAGGATCATGACTCATCATCCTCAACAAATTTTTGTCTTCTAGTGTGTTTCTCAGCTAACGAGAAAAACTTAAGGACTATTTAGAGCTAGTAAAGGTTGATTTATTAAGGAAGGATTAGTCCTAATTAATCCAAATGTGGTTAAGAATTCATGGAGGGTGGTTTTAGTTCATTTATTTATTTTTTATTATGTGCTTCTCCTCTTTCTTCCCCTTTTCTCTTATATCTCTCATTTTCTTCCCCATTGTAAGGGAATTCTGAATTTTGAAAGATGATATTCACTCTCTCATTTTTTAAAGAATTAAGAGACTCTCATTTGATAAGGCTAGATCCTATCATAATTTATATGAAAGACCTTTTGAAGCAATAAATATTTTATTTACCTATCTTTTGCCTTTAAAATGTGTTTATAAAAGATTGTGCATGATGGCATTGTGAAGGATTGTCTTCCATGCCTATTATACTTATTTATTTATTATTTTTAGGTGTTTTCAAGTTATTTGTAGGTATAAAATTATGTTATTTCCACCATTAATGTATTTTTGGTGTGAATATTAGAATTCCTCTTTACTTCATTAATTGCATATGAGCCTAGTTTATGAAACACTTATACAAATTAGCTAGTCTATGAGGTCATGTGAGCTAACATTGTCTTATGCTTCATCAATTTCTATTTTATGCTTATGTGATTTCTCATTTAAATTTAGTGCATCACATTTTTATCTCTCTTAGTAATCCATTACTCCCTCTCTATCCCCTTTACCAGTAGAAGCATTAGTCTAGGTGATCCATCAAGAAGAAGGCATCCTTCTCTAGAGGTTCAACCCTAGTATAGGATACCCATGGCCTGGGGTTGTTACAATTTTATGGGTTAGTTATATGAACCCTAAATAACAACATCCATGGTAAAAATTAAGACCATAATAATTTTTGGCACACCCAGTGGGACCAACATTTGAGAAAAAATTGGTCAAGTTTGATGCTGATTTGATCAATTTAAAATGTTGATCAGTATTTGGTAACTCCCAAGAACACTCAACATTTTGGTGGTAGAGAAGTAGATATATTTCATGCTAAAGGTGACTAAAAAAATCAAATTTTATAGGTATTCCTTTTGAAATTATTGAATTACCTTTAAACTTAGTGAAAAGGTTAAGATTTGCTAGTACTCATCCATATAAAGGGAACTTTCCTCCTAAACCAATTTCAAAATCTACCTCTACAAGAATATTTTTTTATCCCCTTTCTTTGCCATGGTAGCTCCTAGAGCTTTCCTTTATATTTATTTTAATGGATAGATTCCTTTAGACCTTAATCATTATGACCCTATGCCAGTGGAAACTCTAAAAAGTGTTCCCTACTTCATGGGAAACCAATTTACAACCCATTTAAAAAACCTTAGAGATATAACCAACTTTTACAATGTTTATGACATCACTAAAGAGAATGTGGCCAATAGGTTTTTGGAAGTCTCTTTCAAGGGTTAATCCTTAGATTGGTATAGAAACCTTACTAATAAATCCATCACATCATGGGATTAGTTAGGTGATTCCTTGTGTAAAAGGTTTGAATACAAGAGTGATCACTTTTCACTTGCAAAATAACTAACCATAATCAAGAGGGCTCCTTATGAGGTTATGCAAGACTTCAATACCAGATTTCAAAAGACATGGGATAGGATCCAAATATCTTTTAGGCCTACTCATAACTATGCTTTCCTTTACTATCTAAAATCCCTCAATAGTGATATTGTAGTAATGATTCAGTCTATGGGAAGAAACAAACTACCTAATGCTTATAAGGTGGAAATCAGAGTAGAGAATTGTCTAATATAAGATGGTAAGATTACACCTAGGCCACCAATTAATTTGTTTCTTGAGATTTAACCACCTCCTATTTTTATTCCTCCCCTTATTACCATTCCTTCTATACCAACACTTGTCACCACACCAAAGTATGAAAAGGCTTCAACTAGTCAATTTAGTGATTGCCAAAAAATAATAATTTCCAAGAGCTTAAGAACATGTTTTAATCCTTTAGAAATGAATTGGTGAATGTGAAGAAGCAACAATTCCAAATCAATAGACCTTATCAAGCTCCATATCAGCCTCAAAAGTAACCTTATCAAGCAAATAAACTACCCTACAAAGGAAATTTCCAAGGATAAGGCCAACAACACGGGAAACATAATAATGTTAAGTAAAAACAATATAATCCAAATGTTAAAATCACCTCTAATACTTTGGTCCCTACTCAAAAAAACATTGTTCAAGAAAGTGAGGGTACTATGCCATAGAATTAGTCTTTTGATCAATCCATTATCCCAAACACTAAGATCAATTAGGCTTTTAGTGAATAATGATATCAAGGTACTTGCAAAAAATTAAATCAAGCTCTTATGGCTCAAAACATAGAAGTTCCTATGATGATAAAATTGAAAGAGCATCAACAAGGCTAAATCTTTATTGAAGGACTAAACCAGTTGGGTGATAAAATGGTTGATTATGAATAGGAAGAATTCTATGCACTCAATCAACATACCAGTTTTAGGAAAACATACATTCTATTAGTAGCTAGTATAAGGTTAAAAAGAAGGAACATAGATGATAACTAGGGAAAAGTCAAAGAGTATCCTACTATTTCTCCATTAAAATCAAAGCCAAGTGAACCTACTACTGCTCCAAAGGTTACAATGATTCCAAAGGTTCCAATGAATCAAAATAATTAGAATCAAGGAAATACCTTGGTGTCCCAAAACTCATAAGTTCAAAGTATAGTTGTGGCTCCCAAAGCACAAGAAAAATTTGGTGGTTTACCCATAAATATTGTTGAACAAATAAATAAATACAATGTGACTGTGTTAATGTGGAAAGTGCTCTCCATCCATGGTCAGGTGGAAATCCTTTAGGAAGGATTGTCAAAAATCAAGGTTTCTGAGAATCCACTGAGTAAGGACAATGTGGTTCTCACCAATGAAACTAAAGGACTTAAATAATGGAAATCAAACAAGGTTTTCAAACTTCATCCCTTTTACATTTCTATAATCATTAGTAACTCCTTAATACATAACTACATGGTAGATAGTGGAGTAAGTACTTTATTAATGCCAAAGTCAATAGTAGATCATCTTGGTTTAAATAATGAACCCCAATCTAAGAGAGTTTTATATCTTTATGGATCTTCCACCAAACCAATTGGTATCATCAAAGGTCTCAACTTGACCCTACATCCTTGTCCTAATTTTTTAGTGGCTCAAGATGTGTTAGTTCTAGATGTGCCTCCTTGTTTTTCTATATGATTAGATAAAAAATTCATAGAGAAAATGGGGTTATCTAGTAGCAGATTGATCCTACATCGATTTAGGACAAGATATGGGACCAAGGTGTTAATTAAAGTTGAGCCTATTGAATAATTTCACATACAGCCTTATGGGATAGATAGGTCAAACATCAACTATACCATCTTAGATGAATATGACCACCTAATTGGTTAAGAACTAAACCATCATCCTAAGGAGATACCTGATATGTTCTTGGATGAGTTATAGAGTGAAAATCAATTAATTGACCCTTTACAAGGTGTTGAGGAAAGAGACATGGGAAACTATTGATTTCACGAGGAGAATCCATCCATGCCATCCTCACTAGGACACAAGAAAATACTAGTGGTTTGATAACCATACTATGATCCATGGTCCTTAGAAAAACATTATGCCTTTAACCCATTAAATGATGAAGGCCACACACATAGGATATAACACCATGCATAAATAATTATTCTCATTAAATTAGATGAATTAAAATATAATGAACTTAAATTAGATGACATCACACATGTGAGTATCCTATTGAACAAACATACATTTGGTATTGGGAAATCAATTACTCCTCATGATATAGGAATACCATCCCATAAACCAACTGTAGGGGTCTACACCTACATGTTTCTTACTTAACCTTTAGTTATCATATCTTGTTATTATATAACATATACATTCATGCCATCCAAATAGCTTGTGAAATACCATGTAAGAGTTTGCTACTTAATTAGCCTTAGACATTAGTTTTTGTGTTCATTAAGGATATTATGAATTAGTATCTCATTTTTGAGGTCTATTTTTAATCTTATAATTAGGTGTAATCATTAAGATTTCCACAACTCATTAAATCCTTATTCTAATTTTGGGATCATTATTTGCTTTAATGAACACATATAAGGTATACTAAGAATTTGATGAAAAGGATAAGATTTATTTTTAAGCATGAACATATCTAATATAGCTAATAACTATATATTTTCATATAAGCATTAATGATAATATATCCAACATCCATTAATCAAGAGTTGAAGTATAAATATTTGAATTACTAGACTTTTATAAAACATGTCATATATCTAAATGACTATAGCACAATTATTGTTATAATCCATTTCCATAATATGGGTCCACATAAGAATATCATTAATTTGACTTACTTCATTACTTAATCAATAAAATTAAGCTCACTAAAAAGGATATTATGATAGATAACATTTATTTTCATAATGTAATTATAAAACATATTGTTTGGGCTACCAATAGACTATTGCATAATCTATTTGTAACAACTTATTTTCAGCCAAGGTTATAATCCTTTTAAGGCCATATGTTTAGTAATAATGCTAGACTTAAGGGTTATCTTATATCATCATGGTAAAACTAATTGCATAAATTAAGTACAATTGTTTGTTTTATATAAGGTTATAAACCATGCAACCATAAACTCATAAAATGCCTTAATAGAATAACATCAAGGAATATGCCATTAATAATACATCATTAGGTTATATACTTGTCTATGACTATTGATATAATCCCAAGTCTAACCCATTATCAACATGTTCTAAAATAATGATATCTCTCAATATAGTTATCTATCATCATGCTATGTTCATAACCAAGAGATAAGTCTATATGTTATATGTGCATTCCATGTCATGAAAATATCATCAGATAATATTTATAATGAAATTTAAATACAAATGCACAACTCCATTAAGGAAATGCAAAACCTCTATATGTTTCAACATACCATAAAACAACACTAGTTTACTTTTATCTAGATTTAATGCTATAGACAAAGTAGATATTACTTATCCTATATTAATTTATACAACATTTGTGCATATATCACATTAACAAGCATATCAATATATTTACCCATGTGCATATAAAATCATAATATGATCAAGTATAACATGCTACGTACCAAGGGTAATAATTATAGTTGGATAACTAAATAAGATCTATGTAACCATATTCAAAATACTAATAATAAAATCATCATATACACTATTTTCATTTTTCATCATAATAATATTACAAAGATGCATGAGGTAATAAAATTATCTACAATATAAAATGGTTAATCAACCAAAATCCATCACTCCAAGATCATATGTCAATAGGTATAGATGAGAGATAATCCACCATTAAAATCTAGGTGCATCAGTGAAGAGGATGAACACTATGATGAGGACACCCCTCAAAACTAGCCCTATGAGCCCAATCATCGGTGGACCTTACTGCCCAAACCATCATCTTAGTGTAGGGTTTCAAAAACTAGGTAACCAAATGAGGTAATAAGTATACACATAATACTCAACCACCAGGAAAGACTCAATAAAATGATCAATAAAGATAAAAGAAACAATGTAGAAACCTAAAGCCAAACCATGGGCCTAAGTAAGGCCCAAGGCATACATTGGATTTTTATATGGAATGATTTACAACATAAATTAGGATCTATTAATTCCAATTCATAATATTGGAAAGTCTATCCAAGGTCCCATGCTTAGCCCAATAAGATTATGGGAGCATAAAATAATTAAACTCAATAGAACCAACTCCCAATAGCCACATAAACTCAATCGATTCAAAAATAAAAAGGCATGACATTCATTAATAGAATTTAAATTGATTGGATTTAACATATCTAGGTAAAGGCAACATTAATTACTTCATCTACTTTAATAACTCTAAAAATAATAGAAAAGTGACCTCATTTAACCAAAACATAAAAACCCAATAAATATTCTTAGGCTAGTAATTTCAACCCAACCAATTGAATAAAATCCCACTCTAACCACATGAGTATAACAAAGGTTTACCAATATCATGAATAATCAATTCTATTACAAGTCAATATTACAATCTCAAAGGGAGGTATGCATAGTATAGGATATGGTGTCAAAGTTTCAAATGTTTATAAGTTTTTTCATATCATATTTACAATAATGAGCATGAATAGAATCATATA
>JARHVA010000772.1:67500-72500 GCA_037957365.1 Torreya grandis | reverse complement strand
TAGACCATATTTGATCATAAAGATCAATCATGTCAAGGAGATTGATGGTACACATTAGGTCAAGAATTCAATTAACCCAGATTGAATACAAGGTCACCACATGGTGTAAGTATGTTAACTATATAAATATTGAAAACAAGGTCTATAAGAGGCACACAAGATTTCAAAGTGACATAATCTTAAAATATGAATCAAAGGAATGTGAGGAAGACAAGTGTCATAATCACATAAACCAAATCAAAGATTAATGACCAACATTGATCGTCAAAACTAGAAGATTCTAGATGGGATCGACATAGCAAATTGGATCTAGTTTCTAAGGGGCATGAGGTGGGACACATTTCCAAAGTGATGATGGTCATGTTTTAAAATATAATAAACAATGTGGTGAGAAAATTCCATGTAGGAAGACATGTTGGATCAATGTATTTTGTAGACCTAGGTATGTAAATGTGTAAGTCTAAGATCAAAATATGATTTAGGTTGAGCTAGAACAGATTCTTCAAAATATTAAAGCTTAGTTTAAAACCTTGGTTTAAATATTTAGAATCTATAGGCCCCATTTTAATGAGGTGGTAGTGTTGTGTCATGATTGTGATCATTGTTCATCAAAAGGGATCCACATGTACAATAAACTCTTGGATTCCATAATGCTTAGGGGTAGAATAGGTTTATTTAAACCTAAAAGAGATCAAAAGTGGGCTACTAGCCATTGGAATGAGACTAAGAATATGGTGGGTATTTATTAAGACTATGATTATATGAAAACCAATAAATGGGATTGGTTTTCATACATAGTAGACCTATGTTTAGGGTTTTGAGTAAAGATAGAATGGCGACTGTGAAAGGAATGTCAAAGGGGACACTAGATGAATGAGTTCAAGTGATTGTCTAATAATGTAAAGGACATATCAAGATGAAGCATGGTGTTATAAGCTCAGTAATTAGATAGAGAGTTTTAAGGTTGAAAATGGCAAGTGGAACATTCAATGAAATCTCAAGAGTCTTTGAAGACCTTTCTTTCTTAAAGGATCATAACTCATCATCCTCAACAAATTTTTGTCTTCTAGTGTGTTTCTTAGATAATGAGGATAAATTTAAGACTATTTAAAGATAATAAAGGTTGATTTGTTGAGTAATAATTAGTCCTAATTGATCCAAATGTGGTTTAAAATTCATGGAGGGTGGTTGCAATTTATTTATTGATTTATGATTGCATGCTTTTCCTCTCTCTCTCTCTCTTTCCATTTTCTCCTATATCTCCCATTTTTTCCCCATTGTAAGGGGACTGTAAATTATGAAAGAGGATATTCACTCTCTCATTTTTAGAAGAATCAAGAGACTCTCATTTGATAATGCTAGACCCTATCAAAAATTGTATGAAATACCTCTTAAAGCAATAGTGTTTTGCCTTTGAATTATTATTTACAAAGCTTGTGCATGATGGCATTATGAAGGATTGTCTTCCACGACCATTATCCTTATTTATTGCCTATTTTTAGGTGTTTTCAATCTATTTATAAGTCTGAAATCATTTTTTTTTTGCAATTAATATATGCCTAGTGTGAATCTTACAATTCTTCTTTCCTTCATTCGTTGTTTGTGAGTCTATTTTATGAAAAACTTATGCAAATTAGCTAGTCTATGAGGTTGTGTGAGCTATCATTATATTATACTTCATCAATGTCTATTTCATGCTTATTTGAGTTATCATTTAAATTTAGTGCATCACCTTTTTAGCTCTCTTAGTAACCTTTTACCCCCTCTCTATCCCTTTTCCCAATAGAAGCATTAGTCTAGGTGATCCATTAGGAAGAAGTTGACCTTCTCTGAAGGTTCAACCCCACTAAAGAATACCCATGGCCTAGGGTTAATCTAATTTTGTGGCTTAGTTGGAGGGATCCTGAAGAACTCCCTCCATGGCTAAAAATTAAGACCACAACAATTTTTGGTATGCCTAATGGGACCAATATTTGAAGAAATATTGGTCAATTTTGATGTTGGTTTGATAAATTTATAGTGGTTATAATGTTCATTTTTCATTATCTAGAAACTCCAAAGAACATTGAGCATTATTTTGGTAGATCAGTAGCTATCTTTCATGCCAAAAGTGACTACAAGATTAGTTTATAGAGATATTCCTTCTGAATTTTTTGAATTAACTAAAAAGTTAGTAAAAAGGTTAAGATTTACTAGTACTCATCCATATTAAGGGAAATTTCCTACTAAACAAATTTCAAAATCTACCTCTTCAAGAAGATATTTGTTAGCCTCTTTCATTGCCATGGCAGCCCCTAGAGCTTTCCATTTTATGGATTTCAATGGCCAGAGTCTTTTGGACCTTAATCACTATGACCCTATGCCAGTGTCAACTCTAAAAATGTTCCTTATTTTGTGGGAGACCAATATACAACCTCTTATAATGCACCTTAGAGACATAACCAAATTTTATAATATTCATGACATCCCTGAAGAGAATGTGGATATCATGTTATTTTCCATCTCTTTCAATGGTAAATCCTTATACTGGTATAGAAACCTTACTTCTAAATCCATCCCATCAGAGGATCAGTTAGGTGATTCCTTATGTAAAAAGTTTGAAGACAAGAGTGATCACTTTTCATTTGTCACATAACTAACCACAATCAAGAGGGATCCTCATGAGGTTATAAAATAATTTAATACTAGATTTCAAAAGACATGGGATAGGATCCCAATATTTATTATGACTACTCCTAACTATGTTTTCCTTTACTATCTAAAATCCCTCAAATGTAATAGTGTAGTAATGATTTAGTCTATGGGAGGAAACACACTACCTAATGCTTATGAGGTGGCAATTAGACTAGATAATTTTCTAGTACAAGATGACAAGATTACACCTAGGACACCAATGCCTTTGTTTCCTAAGATTCAACCACCCCCTATTGATATTCCTCTCCTTGCTGCTATTCCTCCTATACTAACACTTTTCTCCACACCAGAGTAGGAAAAGGTTTCAACTAGTCAATCTAGTGATTCTTAAGAAAATAAGAATTTCTAAGATCTTAAGAGCATGTTTGAATCCTTTGTAAATGAATTGGTGAATTTTAAAGGGAATAAATCCCAATTCAATAGACCTTATCAATCTCCATATTATCTTTAGAAACATCCTTATCAAGAAAATAGGTCACCTTATAAAAGAAATTTCCAAGGATAAGGGTAGCCTAACTATGTTAGGCAAAACAATTATAATCCAAATATTGTAAGAACCTCTAATAATTTGGTCCCTACTCAGAACAACATTGCTCATGAAAGTGAGGGTACTATTCCTTAGAATAAATCTTTTAGTAAATATATTATCCCAAACACTAATTTTAATTAGAATTTCAATGAATAATGGCATCGGGGTGCTAGCTATGGATTCAATCAAGCTCTTATGGCTCAAAATTTAGAAGTACCTATGATGATAAAATTTAAATAGCCTCAACAAGGCCAAATTCCTAATGAAGGACTAAACCAGTTGGGTGTTATAATGGTTAATTATGAATAGTAATAATGCTATGCACTAAATCAATAGGCTAGTTTTAGCCAAGCATGCATTCTAGTGGTAGCTAATACAAGTTTCAAAAGAAGTAATATGGATGGTAACCATGGAGAAATCAAAGAGTTTCCTAATATTACTCCATTACTATCAAAGTAGAGTGAACCTACTATTGCTCTAAAGGTTACAATGGCTCCAAAGGTTTTAATGACTCAAACTAATAATAATCAAAGAAATACATTTGTGCCCCAAAACTCACAAGCTCAAAGTACAATTGTGGCTCCTAAATCACAAGAATTTTTTTTTGGTTTACCCATTAATATTGTTCAACAAATTAAAAATCCAATGTGAGTGTGCCAATGTGAGACGTGCTCTCCATGCCTGGTTAAGTGAAAATCCTTCAGGAATGATTGTCAAAAATTAAGGTTTCTAACAATCCAACAAGAAAGGAGAATGTGGTTCTCACCAATGCAACCAAAGGACTTAAAGAAGGGAAATTAAACAAGGTGGTATAACATCCTTCCTTCTACATTTTTGTAATCATTGGTGACTACTTAGTACATAATTACATGGTAGATAGTAGAGCAAGTATTTCAATGATGCCAAAGTCAATATCATATCAACTTGGTTTGAAGTATGAACCCCAATCTAAGGGAGTTTTATAGCTTGATGGATCTTCCACTAAACCAATTGGTATCACCAAAGGTATAAATTTGACCCTCCATGCTTGTCTTAGTTTCTTAGTGGCTCAAGATGTGTTGGTTCTAGATGTGCCTCCTCATTTTTCTCTATACTTATCTAAAGACTTCATAGCAAAAATTGGGGGTTATCTAGTAGTAGATTGGTCCTACATGGATTTTAAGACAAGATATAAGACCAAAGTGTCTGTTAAATCTAAGCCTATTTCATAATTTCATATAGAGCCTTATGGGCCAAATAGCTCAAACATCAACTATATCATCCTAGATGAAGATGACCACCTAGTTGGTCAAGAACTAAACATTCATCCTAATGAGATAACTAATATTTTCTTAAATGAGTTATGGAGGGGAACTTATTTAATTATCCCTTTAGAAGGTGTTGAGGAAAGAGACATGGGATTCTATTACTTGCATGAGGAGAATCAATCCATGTGATTCCTCACTAAGCCACAAGAAAATACTGGTGGTTTGTTGAAATTGTTCTTTACTGGCTCAAGGACAAAACATGGAGTGGGTGCAAGTGTGATGTTAATATCTCCCTCTAATGATAAGTACTTCTCTTCTTACAGTTTCCAATTTAGTTGCTCTTGCAATGCAACTAAGTATGAAAGCCTTATCCATGGCCTTCAATAGGATAGTAAGAGGGGAATTAAGAAATTATAAGTGTATATGGATAGTGATATTATAGTATATTAGGTTAGAGTCCAAAAGACCACAAATAATCCCTTGATGAAATCCTACAAACATAAAGTATGGGATATACTTGATGACTTTGA
>JARHVA010000772.1:0-62500 GCA_037957365.1 Torreya grandis | reverse complement strand
ACTAAAAAATTAAAAGTAGTAATATATGCTTGTGTAAAAGGCACAAGGAGAAATGGTAGGGAGGCCATGGTGGAACACAAAGAAAAAGAATAAATGGAATTGAAGAACATGTTGAAGCAAGAGAGATATGATGTGCATAGCGGAAAGATGCTATGAAGAGGAATAATATAATAAGATATTACAATAAGTAGTATAATAAAAATTCAACATTACAATGAAGACAATAGAAGAAGATAATATCTTTTTCATCCAATGACTATGAGAGGAAGTATCAACTCAAAGGGAGTAGGGTGTACAACCCTTTACCATTGATTTCAAAGGGGGAGAATTGAAGATAGGTGGAGTTTATATACTAATTAATGGGGATTACCATTAATGAAAATGGGGGAGATTGTTGGAATAATTGTCATTGGTTTCAAAGGAATTTTAATGGATATGAAAAGAAATGTCAAATAAAATTATTTCCATAATTGAATGAAATTGTTGATAAAAGTGAATGGAAATGTTGATGGAAGTGAATGGAGATGTTGATGGAAGTAAGAGGAAATGTTAACGGAAATGTGAATGGAAATGTCGACGTAAATGTTGATAAAAATGTTAAATGCCACATCTTTTAGTAAAGAGGTGCCTCTTGGATGGGACACATCCTTTAAATGATATATAAGGGAGAAGAGATGTGGAAGTATCATAATCATTCAATGTGAAAGAAGATCATGTAAATGTGAGAGAGAAAGAAGAGAAGAGCAAAAAAAGAAATATAATCTCTCTTAAGAAAAAAATTATGAAGGGTAGATTTAGTTTAATGAAGAATATTATTTGAGAATTGTGAGTGAGGAGAGAAAACAATACATAAGAAAATTTAGTGATAAAGTGTAAGATAATAAAATCCATCATTCAATTAAATAATAAATCACAGACAATGGAATCAATTTGGCTTACGGTCGGTGCCTCATAATCTAGGGGTTGGTGCTCTTGTGGGTTGTTGCTCATGAATTGGTTGGGTTGGTACTTGACAAAGGGGATCAGTATCTCCAGTGGGTGGGTGCTCATAAATATACTGAGTTGGTGCTTGGTGTTTACAATAGGTTGGTGCCTACAAACATATATACACACACACACACACACACACACAAACACACACACACACACACACACACACACACACACACACACACACACACACACACACATACACACACACACACACATATAAGAAAAATTTTTCCATGGTTTTCTCCCAAAAGGGTTTTCATGTAAATCTTATGTTCTCTTATGTTTTAAATTTATAGATCTTGAATTTTTATAGTTGTTGTAGTTGATTAAATTTGGAAAGATTAAAAGATTATGTTATACTGATTCACCCCCCTCTCAGTATAAGCTCGTGCTTAAAATTTTCATTTTTTAATCAAGGGATTGAGGGGTATGAGGTAAGGTATAATATTATATAAAATCAAGTTCTTTCAAATTTTAAGAGCCTCAAAAAGTGTAGACAATTACTCTCTAATATCAGGATTTATCTTATGGTGTCTCATCTTGGAGTGAGGGACTTCCTCCTTAACAAATACTTAAATGAGGAGAGGGCTGGTTAGATTACCAAAGTCATGAAGTATGACATGGAGATCAAGGTCACTAAGATATTGAGAGGTAAAAGCTTATGTGATCATATGGTGGATGACCTTTAGGAAGATAAATCTTGGTGACACAAGATAACTCACAAATAGATAAACCTCCACCTTACTCTAACTAGCTCTAGGATATAACACATTAACTAGTTATAGGTGAATGTCTTCAAGGTATTGATAGGGAAAAAATAAGGTATTTTAGAATTCATTCCATGGTTTATGCTTTGGTTTATGGTGTTCTATTCAAAAAATACCTCAATGGAGTGCTTCTAAGATACATAGATGATGACCAAGTGACCAAAATCTTGGAGCAATTTCATGATGGGCATGTAGGGGACCATTTTGATCCAAGGACTACAATAAAAAAATTGATGAGAGATAGTTATTAATGGCCTAGCCTCTTCAAGGATGTCTATGCATGGGTGAGAAAATGTCAAAAGTGTTCTCTCTTTGTAGGTAATCAAAGATTGGTATCCCTTCCCCTCAACCCAATTCAGGTGGAACAACCCTTCATGCAGTGGGGTTTGGATTTCATAGGAATGATAAATTCACCTTTTAATAGGGGATACAAATAGGTTATCACTACTATTGACTACACCGAGTGGTTGAAAGCAATTTACCTAAAATAAACTAGTGAAAGAGTAGTGTTGGACTTCTATGATAGCATAGTAACAAGGTTTAGTGTAGCAAAAACAATAATTTTAAATAATGCCTTAGCATTTTTTGGTATGAATACAAGTGAATGATCACTTTAAATGGGAATATACTTTAGTACATCCTCAAATTACTATCCCAAGGCAATGGGTTGGTCAAGTCAAGAAATAAGAACTTGATAAGTATTATCAAGAGGACTATAGAGGAAAATTAGAGAGTATGGCACACAAAACTAAAGATAACCTTATCAACTAATAGAGTGATTCCCAAAGTTGTCATTGGAAACTCATCATTTGTATTTTTATATGGGAGGGAAATAAAGTTTCCCATCTCTTTTTATTTTCCTACTTTGGAGTTATCCCTCCAACTTGAGTTGATAGAGAGTGAAACTATGAGCATGAGGATGGTAGAGCTCATGGAGCTTGAAGAAACCATGGAACTTGCAATAAAGACACTATAATCTCACCAAAATCAAGCCAAGAAAGCCTTTAATAAGAGAGCCATAGAAAGGGACTTCAAATAAGGGGATCTAGTCCTTAAATGGGACTCAAATAAGGCCAATCTAAGTAACCATTCCAAGTTTGATAGCTTATGGAGTGTCCCTTACTTGATCCACATATGCAAATAAAATAATGCTTTTCAACTTACCCAATTAGATGGAGAGTTATTACCCATCCCAATCAATGTCATTAATTTAAAGCCTTGCTATTATGAGATTTTATAATCAGTGTATATATTAGAGTAGATTTTTATGTTTTCCTCTAAGGGCATTGTGCACATTATTTCAATTGTGTGTTTCCCTTCCATAATTTACTTGGGCACATTATTAGTTTTATTTCTTGTGGTTTTTTTGAATTAATAAAACATCTTCAAAAAATTATATCCTTGTATTAGTTTCATTTCAGTTGGGAAGAAAGAATTGTAGCTCCTTACCCCTAATGGATTAGATAAGGCAACTAGTCTATTGCATAACAAGCATGCAATCCTAGGAGGTCGCTAGAAATGTTGGCTAAAATTATGTCACATAAGAAAATTTTACCTGGATGTGGTGTGAAAAACTGAGCAGAGTCCCAATTGAGTGAATAATCCAATGGTGGAAGGATAAGATATACTTCATGACCCTATCACTTGTCACTTTCAATCTTTTGAAACACTATAAACAAGATTAAAGTGTGAATTTGGTGATATTAAGGATCTAGACCATCATGACACATGTTAATTTTGTGCCATGAGTATCCCTTACACATTTGGTGTCTTGATTTTTCTATCTCAAGATATAATCCTTCAAAGATGATCTAGTAGTGTGGGACATGACCAGGGATGTCAAGTTAAATCCACATGAAGTAGTTGTTTGGGTTCAAAATATTCAATAAGATCCTAAAATTGAATGTTGGGCTTCCAAGTTTCAAAGCTTCACTCAATAAAATCAAATATTAATGTCATGTGGGTACTCATCTAGGTTAATAAATTAAAGAATAGATCTATGGTACATGTTCAAACATGCAATTGAAGATCAATGGTGAGCATGAGGTTAAAAAGTCAAAATATCTTGAGACTAAATGCAATGATGCCAAGTGTCTTGACCATGGTCAACTCTTGATCAAATTGATATACCACATTTGATCATAAAGATTAATGGTGTATGTTCTATTTGACATACCAAAGATAAAAAACATGCATTCAATCATGCCAAGGAGATCGATGGTGTGCATGAGGGAAAGAAGTAAATAAACCCAAATTGCATGCAAGGCTACCACATGGTGTAATCAAATTAAATATATGAAGACTAACAATAGGGTTCATAAGAGGCACAGGAGACTACCAAGTGGCACAATCTTAAAAGTTAAATCAAAGGCATGTGGGATGAAAAGTGTCATAATCACATAAGACAAACTAAAGATCAACGACCAACATTTAAGGTCAAATATAGAAGAGTCTAAATGGGATTGATGAAGTGAATTTGATCTAGTTTCTAAGGGACATGAGGTAGGACACATGTCTAGAGTGACGATGGCCATTTTTTAAAATATAATAAATAGGGTGGTGATGAAATACCATACATGTAGACATAAAATTGAAGGATTTTGTAGACCCAGGTATGTAATTATGTAAGGCTAAGATCAAAATATGATTCATGTTGTGCCAAAATAGATTCTTCAAAGTTTTAGGACACCATTAAATCTTAGTTTAAAACCCTAATTTAAATATTTAGAATCTACAAGCTTGGTTTTTCTGAGGTGGCAATGTTGTTTCATAACTATGATCATTATTATTTGAAAGGGATCTATGTGTATAATAAAATATTGGATTCATAATGTTCAGGGGTAGAATAGGTTTATTTAAATCTAATAGAGATAAAAAGTGGGATACTAGTTGTTGAAATGAGACTAAGCATATTATGGGTCTTCATTTAGACTATGACTATATGAAAACCAATAAATGGGATTGGTTTTCATCTACAATAAACTATGTTCAAGTTTTAGAGTAAAGATAGAATGGTGACTATGAAAATAATGTTAGAGGGGACACTAGATGAATGAGTTTAGGTGGTTGTCTAATAACACAAAGGATATATCAAGATGAAACATGGTGATACAAACTCATTAAGTAGATGGAGAGTTTGGAGGTTTAAAAAGGTAAGTGGAATATTCAATGAAGTTTCAAGAGTATTTGAAGACATTTATTTATTAATGGATCATGACTCATCATCCTCAACCAATTTATATCTTCTAGTGTGTTTCTCAACTGATGAGGAGAACTTCAAGACTATTTAGAGATAATAAAGGTTAATTTGTTGAGGAAGGATTATTCCTAATTGATACAAATGTGGTTGAGAATTCATGGAGGGTGGTTTAAGTGATTTTTGGTTGTGTACTTCTCTCTCTCTTCCCATTTTCTCTTATATCTCCCATTTTCTTCCCCATTGTAAATGGACTCTTAATTTTGAAAGAGGATATTCACTCTCTCATTTTTTGAAGAATCAGGAGATTCTCATTTGATAGGGCTAGACCCTATCAAAATTTGTATCAAAGACCTCTTGAAGCAATAAATATTTTATTTACCTATCTATTGCCTCTGAATTATGTCTAGCAAAGCTTTTGCATGATGGCATTATGAAGGAGTGTCTTCCATGCCCATTATCCTTCTTTTTTGCCTATTTTTTCTCATTTGATAAGGCTAAACCCTATAAAAATTTATATGGAATACCTCTTGAAGTGATAAATATTTTCTTTACCTATCTCTTACCTCTAAATTATGTTTATCAAAGATTTTGCATGATGGAATTATGAAGGAGTGTCTTCCATGCCCATTATCCTTCTTTATTGCCTATTTTTAGGCATTTTCAAGTTGTTTACAGGTCTAAACTCATGGTATTTATACCATTAATGTATGCCTAGTGTGAATATTATAATTCCTCTTTGTTTCATTCATTATTTGTGAGCCTAGTTTATGAAGCACTTATGCAAAGTAACTAGTCTATGAGGTTGTGTGAGCTAGAATTATCTTATGATTCATTAGTGTTTATTTCATGCTTATGTGAGTTATCATTTAAATTTGGTGCATCACTTTTTTATCTATCTTAGTATCCCTTTACTCCCTCTTTATCCCTTTTCCCAGTAAAATAATTAGTCTAGGTGACCCATAAAGAGGAAGTCAGCCTTATTTGAAGGTTCAACCCCACTACAAGATAACCACAACCTAGGGTTGGTCCCATTTTGTTACTTAGTTGGAGGGAGCATAAATAACCCCCTCCATGTGTGTACATTAAGACCAAAACACCACTTGAGATCAATGTTAATAAATAATAATCATGATAAAAAGATAACAATTAATAAAAATCATTAAATAATGATTAACAAAATCATTAAATTGATCAAAGCCCAAGGTTTTTGAATTCCCATGAAGGGAACCTAGGGCATTCTCTAAGGTCAAGAGACCCATATGATTCTAGATGAACCCACCTAGATAAAATAAAACCACTCAAGTGACTTACACATAAGTGTCTATGACACTTGAAAAGGATAGCCAAACACAAAGGTATAACCTCCACCACCCTAGGAATGGAAAAGAGTAAACTAAACATGCACACATGAAAGGCAAGACTAGAAAAGAATGAGAAATAATAACATAATAAAATATAAATGTTGGTAGCTCAATATCACATAGTACATGTTATACCTATCAAAGTGACATTATAGCTGCTCAATCTCTCATCATATACCTAAGATGTCCAAATCCAATGTCGAGCCTAGCTCATGGCCTAGTGCCTACATCCACCAAATAATACACCATCAGTACCTAAGCAATGCCAATATATCAATAACAAATCAAAATGAATCATCAACATGAACTAGTAGTTAAATCATTATCATCAATAGTTGAAAAAGGACCCAGAGTTAGTCTTGATAACCATGTCCCTAAGTATGAATTTTGAAGCACAATTAACAAATGCAAAAAGGATCAATGCCAATCTATATTAGTGATATATACTAAAATAATATCATGTAATAACATAACTAAACTAAAGTATCATATACATAGAAAAGAATAAAATGAATCTAGTATATGCAGTATGCATATTAAGATATACTGAATCCAATGCAAGAATCAACCATGACATGATATATCACATTGACTATCTAAGGTACTTGTGTAAAACTCATTTGGAAACAAAACCAACATCAACTGTCATTAGTCCAAGTTTTATAAAAAACATGCTAAAGTAAGCCATAATCCAGTGTTTATAAGGGGCCACAAGGTTGGTTCATGACATCCTCCCCTCCTTAAGGAGGATCCATCTCAATGACCATTGACATTAAAGCACAAAGTTATCAAAAAATGTCCAACTAAATCAAATAACATTTCTTTATAATACCTCCACCCATTGCAGGGTGGTAATGCCTTAGCCATATCTCATCAACATTCTTATATTCTATCACTTGGATTATCACATTTAATAGTAAATTAGGCAAATTAATGGCCTCCTTCCCATCTTAACATGTTCTTCATGACATTGACAAGGGGAAAATAACATGTAAACAATACCATCAAAGTATAAAATTCCACCAAATAAATTAACTTGGCTAGAACTTTTCCACTCTCATGTCTCAAAATAGCCATCAAACACATCAAATTTTTCTAAAACTAGCTGTAATAGGTTAACCAAACCAAGAATGCCTACATCAGTTAGCAAATATTCCAAGGTAAAAACTATTAATTACCATGTAGCACCATTTTTATAATCATCCTACCATTTATGAAAGTGGTCACAAAGCATCATGAGAAACAATGTCCAACAACATAGAAGCTAACATTTTCCTTAATAAGATTCCGAACAAGGTTACTAAAAACACTCATAAGCAGGAAAATACAACTAAGGTACCACAAGACAAAAATTGATGTCTATACTAGATTCATAATCTAAATATGCAACTTAACTCTGTTCAATTTTACTTGTGTCAATAGAGAAAGACCTATAATATGAGATCAATAATCATAAAAACATCCAATCCCACCAAATTACAAATAAAATCTAAATCAAGAGTGGAAATCTTCCACTAAAACATTATTCCACATGCATAATCCTAAGAACATTCATCATAAAATGTCATATCATAATTGTAGTAATCAATATTTTTATGGTTACTACAATACATCATCAATTGTTCAGGGGTTGGTATAGTGTCCCACACTAGCCACACTAAATAACATTAAATCCATAATAGGGAACACATGTAACCCAAAGTCTTACAACATGTTCTCCAATACACACGTGAGCTCACATGATGATCTAGGGATACCAATCCCACCATATAAAGTTAACCATCCAAGGGCATCACCCAACTTTCATCACTCTATAAAAGAGTCAAGTAGGTACCTAGGATTTTAAACATTGCCTGATCAGGACTTAGTGCCAGTTTATTCAAGCATAAAATCAGCATACATTCTAGTCATGATTCTAAAACAAAATAAAAATATTCATCCTAGAATATTTCTAATATGTATAGTAATAACAATACCTTAACCAAAAAATGGTTGCACCTATAGGTCAACACATGCATGCATTTTACAAACACCACCTTGTTGATTTACATAAACATCCAAGTCTCTAAAACCAATCAGTGCTTCACAAGGAAAAATAATAAAACTTCACAATGGTTGATTTTACTACAACTTCTATGAGGTGGCTAAAGGAACTCTAAATACATAAAGTGACCATTATGCACTAAGATTCAATGGCCAACTTGTGGCACACATGGTTCACACTCTGAATGAATTAGGTGGTTGTTTGTGTAAGGGTGGAAGTGGATTTTTAGCATATGAGAGACTCCACTTCTTGGCCCATACCCAATCAAAATCATTATGGATGTAGTGCTTCTCTACCCTCTACCTCATACTTGCACCAATACTCAATGTTATAGTAGTGAATGTGCAATTACACAACATTATACCTTGGCAAATTTAATCTAATAAAAGTTCATTTCAAAAGGTAAAATACATCACATAAGTTGTGTATGACCATATTACCACATGACAATATATTAATAACACATGGTCATATTTATTCTAAGAGATGTACACAAAATATTCATGTTACTATTTTAAAACATAGATTAAAATAAGGTTTACATGATTGATTTCAAAAGTGGGAGATAAATTTATACAAGTAATTTACCATCATTCACATGTTCAATCATTAACAACATACCATTATGTCTATAGAATTCTCACACAACAATGTTAATATCAAGAAGACAAAGTGAAAATATACAAGATTAATTACATACACATAGTGGGTGAGAGACACCAATTTACATAATTTAATACACTCAATGAAATCTATGGTTTACAAGACACATAATAATTTTACACACAAGGAGGAATCACATGAAAGAGATCATGCATATGTGACTCAAGAATTCTAACAATTATGAAAAGGTACGTTAACATCAAAATAATCAATACACTTGACGAGGAAGCACAAGGGTCCATAAACTTGATCAGGTCACCTGATGTCTAGATGGCATCTAAATGATAACAAATATTGATCATAAAATACACATAATTAGTCCCAGGGATCTCAAATCAGTATCACCTTCCTTTTAGGAAGGTTGTATTCCAATAAGGCCTAAAATCTATCTCCATGAGTTCTAAAAAATTTACCAACAATGTTCATACATCATGGATAGATGGCTCATGCTAACAAATAACAAAAAAATATCCCTAAAAATTGTTAACTTACCAAATCAAGTCAATCACACTCACTTACTAGACCCTCCAGGCTTAAGCCACACCCTTATACCTCCCAAGATATTATAACTTAGCATCATTGAATAGCTCAATCATGCAAGCTATCAATAACCACTAAGGCATTATGTCATGACTCCAACAACAAGATTATATCATCTATTCTTATAGTTTACTTAATCTAATAAGTCAAGGGTTAAATAATAATGCTTGCTTTGATGTAACATCAATCTTGGGAAAGGGTGGACTTAGCCAAGGCACAGGGTGAATGCTATAGCCCTAACATGGAAATTATAATTTTACACAATCAAATAGTTTAATTGAAATCATAATAACCATCCTCATGGATGTAGGGCATATCTATAACACAATAGACATCTCATGAATGCCAAAACATAGTCAAGTTCTCAAAATAAGCATCTTTATGGATGCATGACTTTGATAGAATCAAATAAACATCTCGATGGACATAACATATCCATGGTCAAAATGAAAACCTCATGAAATAAACCTATCCATCAAATAACCATCATCAATATAAACACATCTATGATCAAAGCATCATCATAATTATAAATTAGGAAATAAACATTCTCACACACTTATTTTTAGGCCGTTGGAGTTACAAAGCCACATGATTCTCTATCTAACTCAAATGAGACACAAACACACACACACACACACACACACAAATATATATATATATATATATATATATATATATATGATCAAGATCTTTATAGAGCTCAATATGCTCCCTCTAAGTGGAGATTCCAAGCTGAACTGATTTACCCAAGTAAATTTGACACCCTTAGCCTACACATTTTTCAAAGTTTGAGCTCAACCTTTGATCTTCCTGAGGTTAAGATATTATATACATCTACTGATGACTCACCCATACAAGTTAGCAATATATAGTAGACATCATTTCCTCAATTCTAAGGTGAAGTGATGATGACCAGTCTTCTATTGACTTACCCATACAACTCAACAACTGACTAGTGACACTTGCCCTAATTTAATTGATGAGGAAAGGGTTGACCCAACCAAACTAAGGGTAATCATAACAATACCATTCACATAAATTCACTGATTTATGCATACACACACACAATCCTTAATACAAGATCTTTATAACACTCCAAACTTGTATTAATAAGCACTATTCAACTCATCCAAAAGGTTGAGTGCCTTTATAAAGGTCCAATCATAGCCTTATCAAGAAATGAGTCATATATAGGCCCATACAAAGCATATAAATCTAGTCATGGTTTATCATGCACACTGTCATCTATTTTTTCAATTTAGTCTTAGCAAGACAACATGGCCATACAGGTGGAATTTAGCCATCACAAGCTACACACATATAAGATAACAAAATAATCCTCCATAAGGATATGTACATCTACACTAGGAATATTTATATCCATCCAAAGTAAATTATGCAAACATAATCCCTTTCAAGGGTATACAAATCCACACAAAATATCAAGCAACCTTTCAAAGACATGCCAAAAATAAGTGCAATGTGTCCAAACTCATCCAAAACCTTTAAAGCACATGATTTGATACTAGATGAAACAAACCCCAATTTTTTTTAAAAATTATCTTAAATAATACATAATGTAACATGAAAATTCCCCATTATATAAAATTAATGTAGAGTAATGCATCTCAACCACACCACAAGTACAAACAACCCACAACTAGCATCCTAATTATCCTAAATGGATAAGTCTATGATAAAATATAATGAAATTTAAGAACATCCAAGAATGGGTTGGGTATCCAATTGATTTATAAGTAAATTAGATAAGATATAAGTACAATACTTAAGCATGTGGTCCAAATGAATAAACAAAAGTGTCCATCTCACTAACATGCTTAGGCAAGTCTTAACACATCATGAGATCAATAAGTGGAGATATCTAATACATTGATAAAACAACCACAACACAGGCATAGGGCTCCTAAATCCTTTTGGGAAATCACCCAAGTGAAGACTACTCCTTATCCTAGCCCCATTGATCACCATACTATGATCCATAGTCTTTAACAAAACATTATGCCTTTAACCCCTTAAATGATGAAGGCCACACACAAAGGATATAAATCCATGTAGAAAGAATTATTCAAATAAAATTAGATGAATTATAATATAATTATCTCAAGGTGGATAACATCACACACATGATCATCCTATTGAATAATCATACATTTGGCATTGAGATATCTATTACTCTTCATGATATAGGAATACCATCCCATATGCCAACCATAGGGGTCTACACCTAAATGTTTCTTACTTAAGCTTTACTTATCATATCTTGTTATTATATAACATAGGTGTTCACACCATCCAATTAGTTTACACAAGACCATGCAAGAGTTTTCTACTTAATTAGCCTCAGGCATTAAATTTTGTGTTCATTAAGGAAGATTATGAATTAGTATCTCATTACCTTGGTGGATTTTTTAATCATATAACCAGATGTAATCATTAAGGTTTCCATAGCTCATTAAATCCTTATTCTAATTTTGGGATCATTATTTCCTTTAATGAACACATATAAGGTATACCAAGAATTTGATGAAAAGTATAAGGTTTAATTTTATGCACACATATATCTACTATAACCAATGACTATCTATTTTTATATAAGCATTAATGACAATATAGCCAACATCCATTAATCAAGAGTTGTATTATAAACATTTGAATTACTAGAGTTTTATAAAACATGTCATATATCTAAATCACTATAACAACATTAATGGTATAATCCATATCTATAATATGGGTCCACATAATAAGATCATTAATCCAACTTAATTCATTACTTAAGAAATAAAAGTAAGTTCACTAAGAAGGATATTATGACCAGCAACATTTATTGCCATAATGTAATATTAAAACATATTAGTTGGACCACGAATAGATCATTTCATAATATATTTATAACAAATTATTTTTATCCAAGGTTATAATCTTGTTAAGGCCACATGTTTAGTAATAATTTGACACTTAAGGGTTATATTATATCATCACGACAAAAATGATTGTATAAATTAAGTAAAAATATTCATCTTAGCTAAGGTTATAAGCCATGCAACCATAAACTCATAAAATGTCATAATAAAATAACATCAAAGAATATGTCATTAATCATACATCATGTGGTATACTTGTCTATGACTATTGATTTAACTAACCCATTACCAACATGTTACAAAATAACAATATATCTCAATATGGTTAGCTATCATCATGCTATGGTCATAACCAAGAGATAAGTCCATATTTTAAATAGCATTCCATTCTGTGAAAATGTAATTAGATAATATTTATCATAAAATTTAAATACATATGCAAAACTACATTAATTAAATTGAAAATCTCTATGTGTTTCAACAGACCATAAAATAATAATAGTTTAATTTTATCTAGATTTAATGCTATAGAAAAAGTAGATATTATTTATCCTATATTAATTTATACAACATTTGTGCATATATCACATTAACAATCATATAACTATATTAAACCATGTGCATACTGCATCATAATAGGATCAAGTATAACATGGTACATACCAAGGGGAATAATTATAGTTGGCTAACTAAATAAGATCTATGTATCCATATTCAAAATACCAATAATAAAATCATCATATACATTATTGTCATTTTTCATCATAATAATATTACAAAGCTACATGAGGTAATAAAATGAACTATAACATAAAATGGTTAATCAACAAAAATACATCACTCCAACATCATATGCCACTATGTATGAATGAGAGGCAATCTACCATACAAATCTAGGTTTATCAATAAAGAGGATGAACACTACAAGGATGACACCCCTCAAAACTAGCTCTATGAGCCCAACCATCAGTGGCCCTTACCACCCTAACCATCAGCTTGGTGGAGGGTTTTGGTAACTAGGTACTTGAGTAAGGTAATAAGTATACACATAATATTGTTCCACCAGTAAATACTTGTAAAACCATCAACAAAGACAAAAGAAACAATGTAGAAACATGAAGCCAAACACTTAGCCAAACCATGGGCCTAAGTAATACCCAAGGCATACATTGGATTTTTATTAGGAATAATTTACAATGTAAATCAAGATCTATTAAATCCAATTCATAATGACAAAAGGTCTAGCCAATGTCACATTCTCAACCCAAGATGTTTCTCTAATCATAAAATAATTTAACTCAATGGAACCAACTCCCAATAGCCACATAAACTCAATAGAATTAAAAATAGGAAGACATAATATTCATTAACATAAATTGGCTTCGATTTAACATAGCCAGGTATATGTAACATTAATTCCTTCACCTAATTCAACAACTCTAAAAAAAATAGAAAAGTGAACTGATTTAATCAAAATGGAAAGTCCCAGTAAACAGTCCTAAGCTAGTAATTTTAACCCAACTGGTTGAGGAAAATCCTACTCCAACCACATGAGTATAACAGGTGTTTATCAATAACATGGATAATCAATTATATTACAGGTCAATCTTAGAATCCAAAATGGAGGTATGCATAGTAGAGGATATGGTGTCAAAGTTACGAATGATTACCATTATTTTCATATGATATATAACATAATGAGCATGAATATAATCACATAAAGAGAAGGGCATCAAAATTCTCAGATAAATCTATGCTTTTTTACATATGATGTCCAATTAGAAAGAAACGGTCCAATAGAATATTAGTAGAAAACCATTTATTCTTGGAATTCTATAGGGTAGTTTTCATCAATTTCTAACACTTATAACAGGTTTGATGAGAATTTAAGTCTCCACCACTCACTTCGTGAAATAGTCCCTAGATCCACTAATTAATTAGAAATTTCTCCAAATCATTTAATACTTAAATATTTTGACTTAATTTCTCCATTATCTGATAAATGAAAACATGGTATTTAAAATTAAGTTACTTAAATATCCCAACAAGAAGAAAAATGAATATAATGATTTAAGCCATTAAAGATTCATAGGGGAAGTCTCTCAACTTCCCCATGAATATAGAATGCTTTAGATAAATTTTATTAGGATAAATTATAGAAAAAACCACATTCCTGAAATTAAATTAAATGTAACACATACTTAGAAGAGTTGTAGGGATGTCATATGCCCTTGTATGTAGGGTAATAAGTGATCTAAACCAACATAATGCTATATAGAGATCCTATGAAAAAATAAAGTTTGATCCAACATTGGATCTTGTATTAAAGAGAAGCTAGGGTCTCCTTCATATATTTGTCATTTACTTTTGAACCCAAGTATATAGAGAATTTATACTTTGGTTTCAAGTAGTAGTGAATACAATGTTCCCCTTTTTTTCTAACTTGATTATAACATAGGCATTTAGGAACACTCAGCTCACCTCACTCTTCAAAGGATAATAAGAGATTTGACCCAACCAAAACACCAACATACCCAAATAAAATCCTTGCCTTAGTTAAAAAGACCCATGCTACCAAGCATAATAGGGAAATCTATGGTTAAAAGAAACAAGTTTGAGAAAACAATAGTCTCCCATTTAGAAATAAATAAAGTCTCCTTTTTCCCCTTTTCAATGCTAGGAAAAATAATTTCAAACCCCTACATTGCCCCTACATCCTTCCTCTTCTAAAACATGCCAATCATCATATTCTTCTTCCTTCTTTTTTTTACTCCTCTCCACTACGTGCCCTCTCCATTCCTTTTTTCCTAACTTTTCTTTCCCTCCACACTTCTTCTATGTCCTTACCAATGCCATGTCTACCTCTTTCTCCTACACACCCCCCATACTTCATCCCATCCACCCAATCAATTCTCTATCCCCTACATGTGCAACAAGCAAAAGGGGAAATAAAATTAAATAATATATTTTAATAATATATGTCTAAAAAATAATAAAAATCCTCCAATTAAATAATAATGATCTCCCAGTAACTAGATTGATGCACAATTTAAACAAAATAAAATAATAAAATAAAAAAAATCAAATATAAACAACCTCCCCCAATTTCATAAGTCAATCAAGGGAATAATAAAATAATGAAATCATTAAAATAGTTAAATCAACAAAATATTGAATTGAATATAGTAATTATAACAATAAATTTAGTTTAGATAATAATAATAATATTTGTAATAATGATCCAAGAAAATAATAATATGCTATATCAACCAACATTTTTACAAATTGAACTAGGTGGAGATAATAAAATAAAATCCTTAAATTACTGATTAAAATAATAATAACAAAAAAAAATCATATATAAATATCAATCAACAAAATCAATAGTTACCAATAGAATAATATTAAATCAATAGATGCTATGAAATAATAAACACGATTGAAATAATAATTAATAAAAATCATAAAATAATAATTAATGAAATCATTAAATCAATTGAATCCCAAGGTGGTAAAATTCCCATGAAGTTTACCTAGGGTATTCTTCAAGGTCAAGAGACACATATAGATCTAAATGAACCCAAACCAACCCAACTAAAAGACAACTACTCAAATGGCTCACACATAAGTGTCTGCAACCCCTGAGAAGGACAACTAAACATGAAGGTATAATCTAAATCACACAAGGAATGGATGAGAGAAAACAAAATATATTCATATAAAATACAAAATTGGGTAACTTGAGTATGAATAATGACACCTAATCCATAGGTTCATTTTGGTTGCTCTCTTGACCCTCGTAGGCATGTTTTCATAGTTTCCCAGTTATCTATAGTCTTTCAGACTGAACCCTTATTGACCCAATCTAATCTTCCCATGAAAAATCCATCCCCTTAGGGCTCCTACCCTTAGGACAATAGCACCCAAACTTGGACTATAGTGCTAAAACTCAGGGTGTCTTATTTTTGGCACTGTTGTCCAATTGCCTATTTGGCTCAAATGATCATATTCTCTCAAATCCTTATCCTAATTCATGTCAACCTAATGAAAATTAATTTAACCCACAACCATTAAATTCCCTATAAAATGCCATTAAAATTCTATTTATAAGGTTTGGAACTCATTTACAAGAGAGAATTAAGAATACAACCAAGACTACTCAAGCACTCTTCCCTATTCTCTACATACAACCATCTATTAGTATTTTAAGCTTATTCAAACCTTTACACCAGTCCCTAGTCATTCTAAGTATACCCAATTTTGCATTTACTTTCATTTTCATCACATTGTTACACCAAAAACTTCAATGGGAGAACTACATATAGCTTGATCCCTCCTCAAAGTATTGGTATGTAGGCAACGTGCCCACACATGGGGTATGAAGTGCATCCAACATATCCTTTACACACCAACCCCTTTTCCCTATTTTCCAAAGTTCTATTTAATTACATAAAAGACACAAATACATGAAGAATAACCTCTCTAAGGAGTTATATCAATAGTGATGATCTAAATTTTTTTACATAAGCTCACATAGATGCTGTGAACAAAACCCCAAACAATCATATCTCTGTGAGTAGTTTGCACAACAATGGTAAGACCAAGACTACAACATCAGATAACAAGGTGTCCTATTTTTGATGGTCTTATCCATTAAAGAAATGAACTCTAGATCTTAGTTTGTGATAGTGTCCTAATCTTGTTCCTTTAGTATCAGAGTCTATCTTAGTTGTAACAACTCATAATAAGCTAAGACATATTTTCTCTCATTCATTACTATTTTTAGAAAAAGCAAAAATATAATTAGTTTAAATAAATCAGTGGCAAAATTATAGCATATTATTTACCAATTTTATCTACTCAGACCTATTTATTATTTAAGAATTAAACATATAATTTCTCAAAAATAATAAACCATTTGGTGAACCTAACTTTAAATTTTGCATAAAAAACCTAGAAACCCTAGGGTAACTTCCTAGCTATTTTTTCCCATAAATTTTTGAATTTTTTCTTGAATATTAAAATAAAATATTCCTCTCAAAATTTTAAAATTTTATAGTAAATTTTAAAATAAATTTATTTCCAACCCTAGTTGCATCAACTAGCTCCCACTAATTTTCCAATAATTTTTTGAATTTTTAGTTACATATTAAATAAAAAAATCACTTCAAATTTTAAAAATTCATAGTAATTTTCAAAAAAAAAAAATCTCTCAAATCCCTAGTTGCATCTACTAGGTCCCATTAAATCACTAATTTTCCCATAAATTTTTAAATTTTATCTTTCATACTTAGCTCATAAATTCAATTTCAAATTTCAAAAATTCATAGTATTTTTCAAAAATATTTTTGAAAAAACTCCTTAGTTGCATATAATATCTCCTATTTTACTCCTTAAGGTATCACCTTACATGTTTGGGAGCTTCTTATCCTTTTTATGCATATTTCCATTCTTTGTTTAGATTATATTAGTTTAATATTTTCTACTAATATCCAAGTTGTTTTCCTTATGCCACCTAAGTTCTTGGCATCTCTTCCTTCAAGATAAAGTACAAGACTTAGTGGCAATCCTCTTGAATTCACCTAGATACCTTCAACTTGGTCATATGATATGGATAAATAACCAATTTAGACTCCAGCTATGGATTCTACACATCTAAATTACACCAATTTTAATCAAAATGAATAAACAATGAGCAATATGAAAATACCAATGATAATGTACACACTAATGCTCATGTTCCACCACATTAGACTACTGATCTTGTTCCACCCATTGTTGATAATGAAGTTGTACTCAACAAAGATTTTATCTTATAAATTTTTAGAGAAAGACTAAAGGAATAGCCTCAATCTCATACTCTTATATTACAATCTCTCATGGAAATCAAAAAGGCTAAAAAAGTTGAGTTTTCCATTCCCATAGAGCAAACAATTGAAAATAACTCTATGGGGTAACTATGTCTCAACAACACACTATAGTAGCCCAACCTACCTCTATGCCACCAATTATAGCTAGTACATCCCTATATCCTGATGTGGCAGCCCTTGTGTAAGAGATAAAATCTCTTCAATCCAAGGTGCTACATCTTGATCAAGGTGCCACTAGACTTATGCAAGTTTTGGATTATTTTGCTCTTCTGCATACACCATTTACGCATCACATTGATTCCACACCCTTGTCATAATGTTTTATTCAACCTAAGCTTATTATTTATGATGGCAAGGTGATCTAGAGACACATTTGAGATATTTTCACATAACATGCTTGGATTATGTACCAAATGATTAGCTACTTACCAATCTGTTTCCATGGAGTCTAAAGGATTATGATTTACAATGGTTCTATAGTTTACCAAATTAATCAATCAATTCATTCAATCCTTTATATGACATGTTCTTAGAACATTTTAGTATCAACATTGGTGATAAGATCTCTTATTCAAAAATTGCACAATA
The DNA here is from genome assembly GCA_037957365.1 of Torreya grandis. NCBI lineage: Eukaryota > Viridiplantae > Streptophyta > Pinopsida > Cupressales > Taxaceae > Torreya > Torreya grandis. The sequence continues at coordinate 43,587 of JARHVA010000772.1, read as the reverse complement.
GAAACATAAATCAAATAAACATCTTACAGACTATGTGCTTCAATATAAGATGATATTGGCAAAGATGACTAGCCCTAGGTAGATCAAGATTTACAGGATCTCTTCAAATTGAGCCTTTTAGCAGCATGGCATAAATATATTATGTTCAAATAAAATTCTTCCTTCACTAAATTATGTCATACACTAAAGGAAAGATAAGTAAAACTCATTTCAATGGGTAAACTCAAGTATACAAGCATCCCAAACACAAAAAACAAGATTAATAACAAATTCACATATAATTTCAAAGTCAATGATAACAAGAATCATAATAACCCAATAGTCAATGCATTTTAGAGCCCCCTCAGGATGTGGTTTTATCATCACCTCCTCAACATGTATTTATCAATCTACTAGTTTCTCCAATTAGAGTTTTACAATAGTTATTGTAATGTAACATCATCACTCTCCCTATTATTAAATAAGTTCAGTAAAGCCTCTTCCATGGAGATATGATCAAAAATCATTTTATTATTTTCATAGGGCACTAGGCCACACTACAAACAAATGCATTAGTTTGAGACACAAGATACAAGACTTGATAGATAATAACCTACTTGATCTTGGCACTTTAGTTGAGCCTCAAAAAGCTAAGACAACATAGGATAAAGATTTCAAGATATTCTTAGATCCATTTCCATAGCACTCTAAGCAAGAGTAAATGGACACATCAGGTGTTCACCACACATACCATGCACATCCTCCATAGTTATATACTAGGCACCTTCAATTAAATCACATCTTTTGAGTAGTATGATAGGTGTGTGTGAATCCAAGGTTCCAACTAGGCCTTTAATATCCTTCTCAGATGAGGATATTATTGAGGATAATTTAGATTACAATGCACTCTTTATGAAAGCATATATTTATAAACAGTCCTTTCACAGTGTTCTCATTGATAATGGTTCTAGTGTCAATATGTGAACTATTACATTATTTTAGTAGTTGGGGATATTTAGAATAGGATATCACTTTAATAGATATAGTTATTAGTAGATTTAATGGGCACATATAGAGTTAATTAGGTGAGATTATACTTCCTCTATAGACTAGACCAACACATGTGACCACACATTTCACCATAGTTCCTAGTGCAAGAGTTTTTGATATGTTACTTGGTCGCTCATAGATTTAGAAAATTCAAGTAGTACCATCTATAGTTTAGAGATGCATGAAATTCATTCCTGCTAATCAAGTTATTATAATTGGTAGAGTTCCATATGATTTACCACTCCCCACTTTAGAGCCATCTCCTTTGCACTCACTAGTTCCATCTTCTCCACTAGTTTTAGTTTCCCCACCAGTTACAGTTCTTCTTCTAGTATAGATTCAAACATAGTTGAGGCATCCATCACCAATATAGAGGGTTCATACACCTCCACCACTTCAATATTTTAGATAGATTATAGCTACAATATTCACATCCATAGTAATGTCATTAAGATCTCATGTATCTACACATAGAGCACATGTTTTGAGAGATTCTCCTACTTATAGATGGGTCCCTAAGTGCCCTAAAATTGGATCCACTTCTCAGAGATATAGAGGGACCCCATAGTCAATTTCTACTTCAAATATTTTAGAAAATTTACAATGCACAAAACTTGTAGAATCATAGTTTCAACCTTTTTATCGTGCTTCATGATCACACATGATACATTTGTTTGATACAAGACACCATGATGGGGAGTATCATTTGATACTCATCAATTAATATCATTTCTTCTAAAAATTTCCTATACATAGTTTATTTCAAAAATACAAAAACAATATAACATTTTAAAAATACCAAAAACATTCAAATATATACAAAAACACAAAAATATTTTGATTTTATGAATCATCTATGCTTTACATTGCTACTGATATGTTAGGACTTACATTTTTTATTTCATGTTATTGTTTGTCAATTTATTTACATTACCATGATTCAATTGATCTTCTTTAAGTGTGTGTAGTGACATCCAAATCCTTGACTACTTTGCTCTACCCATTGAGGGGGAATCCTACTTCTACATTTGAGAACACACATCGATATACATACCCATTGGGGGCATCTTCTACATGATTACACTATCTAGGTTATGTCATTCCTACATTACACAGTCCAAGATATCATGCTGATGTACAATACTTACTAGATTACATAGATTACTATATCAACATTTCACTAGTATCTAGCACTTGTGTATCTCTTTAGAATATACCTAGTCTTGTAATAAACATGTCTTACATACTTTCACTCTTGCTTTTCTTAGTTAGATGTGATTATATATTTCCAACTATTACATTCTTTCTTTTCTTATTTTTCATATCTTGTTGGATTGTATTTCCAGTTATTGCTTGTCTCTTGTGTGTGCCTTAGGATATTTTCCAATGTCATTTGCTTCTATTCATGTGTGTACCTTTGGACATTTGCCAATGTCTCTTTCTTGTACTCTTATATGTTCCTATGGCCCTCATGCTAATTTTTATTGTTATATGGTATGTGTATACATCATTTGAACATGCCTTGTATGTTTGCTTTCTAGTATGAGTGACATGTGCCCATGTCCCTTATTTGCTTAGCCCCTTGGCCATCCTGTATTCTTCTTGATTATTGATTTGTATGCTTATTTATTTATTTTTTGTCCTTGTTTGCAAATTCCAGGATCTATATCATGCATTTTCTTTGTTTCTTAGATGCCATGATGTACATCATGCTCTGTCCCTCCTTGATAACAACTAACAAATAACCCTTTCAATTTCAATTTAGTACATTGCAAATGATTTTACATATATATATATATATATATATATATATATATATATATATCTAGGTATGCCTCTATTGATTTAATAATCTCTCAATACAAATATTGATATATCTTGAGATATCTTATCAATTGTCATTGATATAACATGTATCAATGCATTATAACACATTTGTAGGGATATCTCTTCTTAGGCCAATCATTGCAAGGTCTTCATTCCTACCCTTAGAAGAGGGGGAAATAAATAGGGGTTTTTTCATAGAGATCAGAGCTCCTAGTGGTTGAAATAATAGTTTTTAGAACATTCAAAATAGAATCTAGACATTAGACTAGACATATTAGACTAGGCAAATAACAAAAAATCTAGAACAGTCATCAAATTTAGCCCTGGACAATAGCACCAAAGTTGGACTATAGTGTTGGATAATAGTGTGTCTTGTTTTTGGTGCTCCTATCTAGATAGTAAAAAAATATTTTTTTCCAAAAATAAATAGAAAGGTGAGTTTAATCAAAATTTTATCAGTATAACATAGTTTAGATTCAACATGTTTTAGTATTATTTTTTCTCAAAGAATATAGATATAGGGGGCATCATGCATGGTATGATGGATCTCACTTTTAATTTTAGATTATGCAATTGATATAACTTCTAAATCAGAATCCATGTTCTAGACACTAGTTATTGAGGGCAATTTGCATGGCACATTAGTCCCCCTCTCTTTCTGAGTTTATTTTATTTTTTTAGCATTCTCAGTAGTTGTGTGCCTTACTCCATCTATAGGTTATTGACATCATTTTTTAAGTTTAGATTTAATACATGCTTAACTTTTCAAGTACCTAAGTTCCCAAGTTGGCTTTCATATAAGCCTATTGCACCAATTTTGGAGTGGTTTTCATATAAGCCGAGTCTCCATCTTTTGAAATGGCCAAGAGTGGCCTAGTTTCTAACATACATTCAGTTATCCATGCCAACATTGTTAGATTACAATATGTTCATGGGCTTCAAGATCCATCTTATATGACATATATTCCATACTAGTATGACTTCATAACTTCACTTCATGGGGTAACGATGGATCCAAAGGATTAACTAGCCTTTGTATTCTTGATCCACCTATTTAGAGGGATTATACACACAATCCAAACATTGACCGACACATGCATGATTCGTTGTATTCACTTAGTAGGTGATGATAGAGCCAAAGGGATTAACTTTGAATTCTTGATCCAATTATATTGAATTGAAAACTTATCTCCATTCATGATATTACTTTTGGTACAACACACACCTATCACAATCCAACATCACAACACATTTTATATTGGTTTGTATACTTGAAGAGGTGTATTCATTCCTTTCTCTTCCTATCTATAACTTATTTTTTATACATTCTTATTTTAGATATATCATATCTAGTAAGGATTGATATATTCTATGTTTTTCATTGTAGATTCACACTTCACACCATGCTCTCTCTATGCACATCTAGCATCACACAACTTCATCAGCTTCACCTTTATAGGTAAGTGTAGGTACACTTTTTATTTTTCTTGTATCCTAGTATTTTTCTTTGCTACATCATTAGAATAAAGGGGATGTAAATGTATTCATATAAAATATAAAATTTAGTGACTTGAGTATGACTAATGGCACCCAATACATAGGTCTATTTTGATTGCTCTTTTGACCCTCTTAGGCACATTTTCACAGTTTCTCATTTATCTATAGCCTTCCAGACTAAACCCTTGCTGAACTAGTATGATCTTCACATGAAAAATCCATCCCCCTAGGTCTCTTACTTTTAGGATAATATCACCTCAACTAGGACTACAATGCTGAAACTTAGGGTGTCTTATTTTTGGTGTTGTTGTCTAAGTGTAAATTTGAATCAAATGGTTATATTTTCTTGGATCCTTATCCTAATTCATGTTAGCCTAACCCAAATTAATTTAACCTAAAATCATTAAATCCCCTATAAAATTCCATTCAAAGTCTATTTAGAAGGGTTGACACTCATTTACAAGAGAGAATCAAGAATACAAGCAAGACTACTCAAACACTCTTCCCTATTCTTTGCATATAACCGTCCAGCAATATTTCAATCTTATTAAAACCTTTACACCAGTCCTTGTCATTCTAAGTATATCCAATTTTGAATTTAATTGCATTTTCATCACACTATTATACCAAACACTTCAATAGGAAAACTACATATAGCTTGATCCCTCCTTAGAGTATTGACATGTAGGCAGTGTGGTCACACATGGGGTGTTAATTGCATCCAACGTATCCTTTACACATTAAAGCATTTTCCCTATTTGAAAAATTTATATTTAATTGCATAGAATACATAAGCACATGAAAAATAATCTCTATAGGGAGTTTTATTGATAGGGAGGATCTAAAATTTGGTACAGAAGCTCACACAGATGCTATGAACAAAACCTAGAAAAATCATATCTCTATGAGTAGTTTAGACAATAGTGATAATACCAAGAAAATATTACCACATAGTAGGGTGTCGTATTTCTAGCGGTCCTATATACTCAATTAAAAAACTCTAGATCTTAGTTTATTATAGTGTCGCAATCCTTTTCCTTTAGTATCAAGATCTATCTCAACTATACCAACCCAAAATGAGATAAAACATATTTTCTCTCACTCATTACTATTTTTATAAAAGGCAAAATTACAACTTGTTAATTAAATTAGTGGCTTGATTATTACATATTATTTATTAATTTTATCTACTTAGATCTATTTATTATTTAGGAATTAAACATATAATTTCCCAAAAATAATAAATCACCACTCCCACACACATAAGAGAGGTAAGACTAGAAAAGGATGAGAAACAATAACATAATATAATATAAATGATGGTGACTCAAATCACATAGTATATGTTATACCTATCAGAGTGAGATTCTAACTACTCAATCACCCATGGTATACCTAAGATGTCCAAACTCAATACCGAGCCTAGTTCATGGCCTAGTGCCTGCATCCATAAAATAAACATCAACATAGCTGAATGATGTCAATATATCAATAATAAATTAGAATAAATCATCAACATGAACCAATCATTAAAACATACTAATCAATAGATGGAAAAGGAGCCAAAGTTAGTCTTGATAACCATGACCTCGAGTATGCCTTGTGAAGCACAATCAATAGTTTCTAAATTGATTAATGTCAATCCACATCAATGAGACATGATAAATCAATATCATACAACAATGTAACTAGGATAAAGAAGCATATACATAAAATAGGATAAAATGATTCCATTATAAATAATACGCATATTAGGATATATTGAATCCAATATGAGTATTAATCATGACATGACATATCACATTATCTATCCAAGGTACTTGTGTCACAATCATCTAAAAACAAAACCAACATCAAATGTCATTAGTCCAAGTACTATCAAAAAAATGATAAATTAATCCATAATCTAGTGTTTATAAGGGGCCACAAGGTTGGTTCGTGACAATTTATTTTAGGTCCAAGTGAAGAATGTAGCATATTATATTTTTCTTTTATAGAAAATAGTCATTTTATCAAACAGTTAGAGAACAACCACAAAAATATAATATGAACATGAAATAAATCACCATGAGACATCCTAGGATCCCCCTAATTGGTGTCCCTTACCACGCCAACCATCAACTGAGTGGTGGAGTTAGGCATTCGGGATCTAGGTGAAGGTTTGATCAAGGGATTTTAGCCATCAATAAATAATTTCAGCATATGCACAACACAATCAAAAGAGTAACACTTTACACCATACCCCAAATGGAGCTAACAACACTACACCAAATTGATAACAGGTTGTACTTATAAAAACAAACCTACCAAACTAACAAGTATCCCACATATAATGAAACACCCAAATATGAAAAAAATTAACCATGATAAAATTAATAAACTCAATCACATTTTAACCCAAGAAAGTGCAAATAGGAGGTAATTAAGGGAAAAAACCACCTTTACACCTTTACTTAAAAATACACCAAATTCCAAGCAAAATAAGCCAAAGATAAAAATATACAAGCTTAGTCCTAAATTTGAATGGTTCAACAAAAAGTGGATCTATATTGGAGATTTTTCCAAACTTAATCAAACTATTCTGTGGTCTTACTCATAGAAATACCTTGTCACCAACAACAAATGTATGCAATGTTATCTTTTGATCTACATATATATTTTAGAAATTATAATTAATTTTCATATTTTGTCATATTATAACCATCTACTTATCATATTCTTGTAGAATTTTAGGTCCACCAATATCCCTATTGTCTAAACCATCCCAACCAAGTGGTGTTGACACTTCTGACCATACAAGGTTTCAAAAGGAGCCATTTTTAAAACTAAATGGTATGAGTTTTTGTAGGCAACATAAAAAAATTGGAAGTAGTCCTCCCACTTGGAATGTTGGTCTATAACATACATATGCAACATGTCATCAACTACTTAATTCAACCACTTAGTCTGACTATCTATTTATAGATGATATGATGAGTTAAAATTTAGTCGAGTGCTAAAGGTTGTAGTTAAGGTTCACCAAAACCTTGAAGTGAATAATGTCTTAATATGAAATAATTACTTTTGGTATACCATGCATTCATACCATCTCTTTAATTAATTGCTTTACAAATATGAAAATGTCATTTGTTAAGTTTCAAGTTATGAAATGGCCAACTTTAGTTGCTTTATCAATCACCACAAAAAATTTATCATACCTACTACAAGATTTGGGCAGACCTATAATAAAATTGAGTGAGACTAATACTCATTTATCTTTTAGTATACCATGCAAGGACAATAAACCTCATGGGTGGTAGCATTCATCCTTTACATGCTAATAATATATATATTTTACCATGTTGGGATAAATAACCGGAAGCACACAATTGATTACCAAGCAACTTAACATGCAAAAATTAACCAGAATACACAAGTAACTAAAATTTAGAAATAACACATGATATGAGAGACAATACACAACTTGTATTAAAACTCTTTCAGAAGGAAATACAACAAAGAAGGCTGCCACAGTTCTTCTTCCTTACACACCTCTAGGGTTCCCACACCTCTAGGGCATAAACAGTAAATCTTCCCTCAAAGCTCTCTCTCCTAGGTCCCAACACCCAACTCAAACACAGAGTTGGTGTTCACCTTACACCTGTGCTCCACACACTCCACAAGTACACAAACATACTTGAAGTAGATCTCCCCTAAACCTGCAACAACCTGCACCTCAACAGACCTTACTTATGGAAGGATCTTCCTTGCCTTCCTCTTTGCTCTCTATGAGTACCCACTGTAATCCAAGTAGATTCCACCTGATTCTACTCCCTATTGTGTTGTTATCCTATCTAATCTTGCACACCTACAAATCAATCTAGTTCTGCACACCTGTGAACCTTGACCTTGCACACACATACACCTGCAAATCAATGATCTTACTTACCCATGCAGATCTCCTATCATAGCCATACTCACCTGATGACCAAGATCATACATACATGAAGAACCCTACTGATTCTCCAATCCAACACCCACACTTGGTACTGTGGCACTAGGAGGAACACACCATGCTCACCTCACACATAGAAGGAGCTTATATTATTGCTCTCTTACTCTCTAGCACAAGTTTACAATACAACCAATGAGTCTCTTAAATAGATCTCATGCAAACAATAATTAGACACCTAATTACAATAATTAGATCCACAACTCTTAGTCTAAAATTGGATCTTGACATGCAAACACTTGGTTTGTTAGCTAACTGCCCATAATACACGTAGCTTGAACCACACAGGTGATCAACGTCAGTCCCTGTCTACCTAGGGGGTGCCGACGTCGGCTGACTTCTGACCGACATCAGTTGCCTTCTTGTCTAATCCTGCCAACATCGGTTGGCCTGACTGATGCTGGTGTCTGTGACACTCTGTAACCCTTCACAACCTCCTTCTTTACTTGCATTAGTGAAGCTTTTAGCTCCACAACCTAACAATTTCCCACTTGGAGATAAATAGTTGCACTGTACCTATACCTATACTCTGTCTAATCTATTTCTTGGCTTGTATCCCTCTTCAAGCTCAATCTTGAAGACAACCCACCACACAACTTGTGGTGTACCTCCTGTCATCTGAGTACCCTACCACATCTAAACCTACAAACCCATGTAGTGAAGTCCTGACCCTGCATGTATACTTACTGCTGGTCCCTCTCAAATACCTGAGAACCCACTTCCCTGAATTGGCTCCTAGCTCTCTGACAACACCCACTGCTTGGGCAAACTCAGGCCTATACCAAACCTCATGTGATTTTGAACACTAAACTATCCAGCCCTTAGTGTGCTCTAGCTCTGCATCATGTGTAATGAACCTTGCCAACACTTGATTCACATTAGCTCCCACTGGAGACAAAATCATCCTGTGATCTCCCATGTCTCCCATGCCAAAGAATTTTACTGCTCCAAATTCTTCATAGCAAACCACTAAACTAATCTTACCCTTAGCTCAGTAAAACCCTGTATGTACAAACCTGCTAGCAAACATACCATCCACATACAGTAATAGGATAATGTCATGACCATCATCCCCCTGGTAAGACAAACCATAGTAGTTACCCTGACATTGACTAAAGTCATGCTTTGTCACCCCCCTGTCAAAACCTGTACCACTGTCTTGTAGTTTCCTCAAGACCATGTGACCTGGTCTTCCATCTCACATGTCTATTTTCTCTATTCTTCAACTAAGGTATCCATTCATCTCTATACTTTATTCTGGCTGGAAACCCTACCAAATCTCTTGCTTGGTTCTGCAAACTATCCCTGCCATGCTCCCACTGTTTCCTGGATCCTTCCTGCTCTATAGTTAGCAACTAGTATAAAGAAGAGGAACATCAAATTTGAGGCTTACTTACCACCTTCAGTCCTCCATATGGGTGTTTGAGACTCCTTGACAGATTGCTATCCATCCAAAATTCATTATAGTGACCGACCTCGATCACCACACAGTCTGCATCCAACCGATGTCAGTTCCATGTGCCTGTCCTGACTACCAACCCTGCCGACGTTAGTGTCCCCCTGCTACCGACGTCAGTCCTCTTGACCGACGTTGGTCTTACCTACTACTGATGTCAATTTTGCTATTGACACCAGTACCTGTGTTCACCTGTGAGTGATGACTTTTTACCCGCGAGCTCCTTTGAATCAAAACCTATGTCCAAACTACCCTGCTCAGAAGTATCCAGCCCCATCCACTGGTCTCTGTCCACCATCTCCTCCATAAACACCAAGGCTTTCTAGTTCTTAAGCCTATCAAATATATCTGTCTTCTGCTTAAGAACATGCATCTCCTTCTTGCTCATGTGACCAAGCCTATGAAGCCACATCTCTGCAACAGAAGAAGAATCAGTAATATAAACAAGTATATAAAGAGTACCTATTTTCTTACCACCAGCTAATTCAAGTGCATCCATTGTGAGAGTTCTTGAGCATCTCTTATCACCCAACCTTTTTGAAGAAATTAGCCACATCTCTAAACTTGGGACTTGCATGACCTCCTTCAACACCCATGTGTTGGTTGCATGTAATTTTAGCTTCACTTCCCCTTTGCCAATTCTTTGGCAAGGCTCACCAGCTCCTCTCCCTGGGGCTGCATGGAAAGAGGTAACAAAATCTATTATCCAAGATTCAAATTTATCCAAGAAACCTCCCAGAGCATCCTGTGCAACAACCCCTGCAACATTTGTATCTTTAGTTCCTTCATGATGATCTGCTACCAACCAAAAATATTCTTTTCCCTACTCTTTCTTTCCATAGGACCATAAGTGACCATCTGTGCTTTTCAACTCCTCCATTCTTAGCTTACTTTCATCTTCCATTGCTCTACTCCCACTTGATTAGAAACCCCTGAGAGTGACCTGTAACCAAACACAAAACTTGCTCCCTGCAACCTTAGCTCTGATACCATGTGTTGGGATAAATAATCAGAAGCACAAAATTGATTACCAAACAACTTAACATGCAGAAATTAACCAGAATACACAAGTAACTAGAATTCAAAAATAACACATGATATGAGAGACAATACACAACTTGTATTAAAACTCTTTCAGAAGGAAATACAACAAAGAAGGCTACCACAGTTCTTCTTCCTTACACACCTCTAGGGTTCACACACCTCTAGGGCATAAACAGTAAATCTTCCCTCAAAGCTCTCTCTCCTAGGTCCCAACACCCAACTCAAACACAGAGTTGGTGTTCACCTTACACCTGTGCTCCACACACTCCACAAGTACACAAACATACTTGAAGTAGATCTCCCCTAAACCTGCAACAACCTGCACCTCAACAGACCTTACTTATGGAAGGATCTTCCTTGCCTTCCTCTTTGCTCTCTATGAGTACCCACTGTAATCCAAGTAGATTCCACCTGATTCTACTCCCTATTGTGTTGTTATCCTATCTAATCTTGCACACCTACAAATCAATCTAGTTTGCACACCTGTGAACCTTGACCTTGCACACACATACACCTGCAAATCAATGATCTTACTTACCCATGCAGATCTCCTATCATAGCCATACTCACCTGATGACCAAGATCATACATACATGAAGAACCCTACTGATTCTCCAATCCAACACCCACACTTGGTACTGTGGCACTAGGAGGAACACACCATGCTCACCTCACACACAGAAGGAGCTTATATTATTGCTCTCTTACTCTCTAGCACAAGTTTACAATACAACCAATGAGTCTCTTAAATAGATCTCATGCAAACAATAATTAGAAACCTAATTACAATAATTAGATCCGTAGCTCTTAGTCTAAAATTGGCTCTTGACATGCAAAGACTTGGTTCGTTAGCTAACTACCTGTAATACACGTAGCTCAAACCACACGGGTGACCGACGTCAGTCCCTGTCTGCTTAGGGGGTGCCCATGCCAGTCGACTTCTGACCGACGTCGGTTGCCTTCTTGTCTGATCCTGTCGACGTCGGTTGGCCTGACCGACGCCGGTGTCTATGACACTCTGCAACCCTTCACAACCTCCTTCCCTGCTTAGATCAGTGAAGCTTTTAGCTCCATAACCTAACATACCATAAATTTGGAAATATCTAGCCTTAGTCTAATCCAAAAAAAGTGCCATTTCAGCTCATGTACCATCTTCATGACACCCATATGATAAAAATGGGGTGCTGCATGCACTTCTTTCAACACAACATTACATAGATTACCTATTTTAAGTATAAAAATTCTTCCTTTATGCCTTATAAGTCCATTTGATTCAGTATAAAAATTAAATAATGCCTTTGTTATAGGATCGATAGCCAATTATTTACTTATTTTCTTGTAATATTCATCCTTCCATTGATATTTAAGTACAACATTTCTAAAATTTTCTTGGAGTATTGATAGGGTAGTAAGGTAGACATGCCTACTAATTGTATCAGCCACTCAATTTTCCTTACATTTCACATATGATATGTCCATGTCAAAATTGTTAATAAATTCCATCATCTTATACTAGTAGGCATTCAAATCATATTGTGAAAACATATGTTCTAAACTACGTGATTTGATTTCAACACAAAAGGTTTACCTAGTAAGAAATGTTTCCATTATTTAAGTGTGTGTAATATGGTAGTAAGTTTTAAGTCATGCATAGAATAGTTATTTTTAGATTCCTTTATCTTGCATTACTCATAGGCTACTACCTTCCCATCTTGGGTCAATATGCTATCGAATCCTTATTTAGAGGTGTCAGTCCACACTTCAAATTTTTCATTAGGGTTCGGTATGATCAAAATAGGTGTTTTAGTCAATAGCTCGAGCCTTAAGCTTATTGAAGGCTTCTTCACATCAAGATGTCAGCAAAAAATTTCTTTCCTTTTTGTTACAAGGATGTAATGGGGTAGGATATTCAAGAGAAAAGTTTGAAAAATTATTGAAAATTCCTAGCCAATCCCATAAAAATGAACACTATGTGCGCATTAGAAGGAGCCATCTACTCTTGAATGGCTTGTATTTTAGCTGGCTCTACTAAAATACCTTCCTTAGAGATTACATGCCCTAAATAATGAATTTGAACTTGATATAAGTCACACTTAGACAAATTTCCATACATCTTGTGTTATCTCGACCTTTGTATAACTAATCTTAAGTGTTGATCATGATCATCTACATTCTTGGAATAGACAAGAATGTCAACAAGGAACACTAAAACAAATTTATCCAAAAAATCCTTGAACAAGTTGTTCATTAAATTCATAAACATAGTTGGTGAATTTGTTAGGCTAAAAGGTAAAATGATGAACTCATAATGACCATATCTAGTTTAGAAGGTAGTTTTGTGAATGTCTTCCTCTTTGATCCTTAGTTGATGATAGTTGAATCATAGATCAATTTTTGAAAATACTATTGCACCCTTCATTTGATTGAATAAATCATAAATCCATGGTAGTGGATATAAATTTTTTATCATCACCTTATTTATAATTTGATAATCAACACAAAACCTTAAGGTGTCATCTTTTTTCCTTATAAAGACTACTGGTGTGCTCTAGGGTGACACATTAGGTATGATACTTGCATTGTCCAAAAGCCTTCCAATTGAACCTTCAACTCTTGAAAACCTACTGTGCTCATCTTATAAGGATATTTTTATGCATGGGTATCCCCTATAATAAGGTAAATAGATAATTCAAACTCATGTTTAGGGGGTAAACTAGGCAATTTTTTAGGAAAAATGTCCATAAATTCTCTTGTAATAGGAAAATCTTGACATATTTTCTCTTTTTAGGGGTTATTTCTTGTAACTAGACTACATAAATTTTATATAATTTTATTAAATCCCTATTTGATTATATATGTGGAATTAATTTCCATTGCTTATACCCTTGCATGCCTTAAATTTCTATGAGTTTTCCATACTCATGAGTACATTGCATTCTTTTTCCAAAATAATCAAGGGTTACATGGTGCTATTAAAACTAATCCATGCCCAATATCACATCTTAAGACCCTAAAAAAGCCAAAAATAGGTCCACCTTAGTTATAAAAACACCAAGATCAAGTTTAGTTTTCTCCAAGCACTCTTGGATAGGAACCCTTTTGATGGTACCAAACAAAACTTCTCAACATTTTCTTAAATGAATGGTTTTTTGCTTATAGTAATTTACCATAGTAGGTGAAATAAAGTAGTCTATTTCAATAAAATCAATTTAAATAGTCATAAGATGACTAGATAAAATACTACGTATCTCAATTAGGGTAGCTCAAAAGTCACCCTTGTGATTTTCCATAGATTCATACACTCGATGCTTAGCTACCTATCTAGATTTTAGTTTTTGACAATATTTGCATTAGTGATTGCCACTACAATCCCAAAACATTATTATCTTTGTGGGAATACCAGAATAATATTAGCCCTATGGATAGCCCACATTAGATATTTTAGTCTTGTTCCTTATTGAAATACCTTAATTTTATAGTTTTTAAAGGTTTAGAACTCTTATTTTACCCCTGAAACTAGCTATAACCATTATTATTTCCCTGGAACTTATAGTTCTAATCTGATCTTTTGAAAATTTTAGGTGTAGGAGATATATTTTTAATTTCAATTTGTTGCCTAATCCACCTTAATTCTTGTCTCACTTTCTACTAATATTTTTTTTGCCCTATGAGTAGATTATATAGCAACTACCATTGTCTTAGGATTGGTCATATTGAAGTCATGCATAAACACTTCTTGTAACCTCAGTTTAAATATTAACACTTTTATTTATTCATCATGCATGTACTTAACATGATGAAATAGGCTTAATAACTTGTTTTCATATTCTAAAACTATCATATTTTCCTATTTTAGCATCTAAAAATTAGTTATTTTTTTCTCTTTATAATTTTCACTTAAATATCTCTTTCAAAATTGGATTTTGAAAGTGGACTAGATAAGATTAATAGGTTAGAACCTTCCAAATAACATATTTGGTTCTAATATAGGGTACCATACCCATTCAACTAAGAAACTACCACTCTAAACTTCACATTCGAAGACATGTTATGTAGATTAAAGTATTTTTATATCTTTATAAGACATAAATCACTCTCGTTTCTAGATTCCTCACCCATGAATATAGATGGTGGAATATTATTGAACTCCTTTATGACAGGGTTTACCACTCTCAATTTTAATTATTGGAGTTATTTATACTCAATGGGTTCTATTTCAAGATGGGAATGATCCTCAGGAGTATTTACCTCAAGAGTTTTTAGCCCAAGTTATTCATTGTCTAGATTGCCTTGCATAGAATTAAATGTTTCTAGGATCTTATTTAATATTTATGCATGCTTATCATAGGGGGTTTCACCAATTATATTCATGTTAATTTCCTATTGAGGATTTTTAATTTTTTTTTATAATAGGTTCATCTCTATATTAATTCTAAGTTTAGGCTCCATGGCTTCTACCTATACCTTTACCCCTTAGGATTCACATGCCCTCACCTTGTCCATCAATACCCAAATTACCACCAAATTTGGTCCTAACCATTATCTTGGTAAGTCACAAAATAGATTTCAAACATGTCATTACAAAAATCATAAATTGTTCCAAGTTTTTATGAGCTGTAATAGACTTGCTAATTCAAGCATAAGCTCTGATACTAGGTAAAACAACCAAAAACAAATGAGCATCACTTTTTTTAGAGTGAAAACAAAGTTATGAATAAATTTCACTATGTGTGGTTGTGATTTACATAATTCATCCACAACCCATAACCAAAGTTATGCAGGTATAATTTTGTTAATTACGGTGATTATCCCTAGAAGATAATATAAGGAAGATTATTGATCTAGGAAATATGCAGTTCCAGGTGTATAGTTATGTAATCTATAACTAAAATCCCTAAACTAATTAGTAGTAGACACTATCCTAATAGGATAATTTAAATTTCCTTATCCTATGTAAGAGACTCCCACCTATGTAAATTAGGGTATCAATTCTAGTACAACAATTCTTTCTTCACTTTGAATAATTGGAAGGAGCATTAATTACCTCTTCATTAAATCATGTGAACACTATTATAGGTTAAGTTAATTAATATTATAGGTTTCCAATTTCTTCATACACAATTTAAATATTCAACAATCAAAACATACAACATTGCATTTAAATTCAAGCCTCATAATGCCATAGAATCATCATAAAAGCAAATTAAGATTTTTACCATAATTAGGTTAGCCAAGACAAACACATGCCTATATCAATCTATAAGACTATAAATAAGCTTCCAAAGTATGTATTTACTCCATTAAACTTCATACATATGAATAATATGCAATGGTACTATATCATACAGGTCTTTGTGCCAAGATATCATATTTTAAGGATCATTGCACCATGTTTATTTTTACACTTAACACTTAACACAAGTTGAGATATGATTTCATTATTTAAGGACAAGTTTCCATTTGCATTTGATCCTTATAAGGATTCATAAAAAATATTGAAGATGTCACATGAGAGATTTTACATCATGCATTTGTCATTAATTATGTATGATCTAGTTCATTTATGTCAATGGCATAACCATATTGTAGGTCATCAACTAGGTTCCTAGCCTATATGTTGTTTCCCACTTGTCATATGGTTTCCAAAAGAAAAATAATTACACCTTTTTAAATAATTTATTTATCCCAAAGGACTAATTAATTGTAATCTATTTTTAATTCATGCAATGCTTCGACTTCATATCTAAATTAACTTGGTATGGAGGTTTCATTATATACTCATTCCTTGAAAAATTTAAGAAAATCCAAACTTTCAAGTTCTACCTAACTTAAAATATCACATGACTAAAACTTATCTGACACATTCCATTTTTATGCAAAATATGCATAATTGTAATAAGAAGACTCTCAAGACAGCTTATATAGAATAACAAAATACAAGACTATTTATTTTAAAAATCATAGGTGGTTAATAATTGATTTAAACGTGCATTAAAATCACAATTTCCATACTCTTTTACACTTTTGGTAGCACTTAATTAAATTCTCAAATATCCTAGTTGTGATAATATATCTCATTATTAAATAAAAACCATTTAATATATGCAATCCATTCTAAAGAATCTTTTAATGACTTTATGCAACCTTTTTCTCATAGTGTCATTGCCAACATCCATTAGAAAAAAACATTTATACTATAAAATAATTTACTATAGATAAATTAATATAAAATTATAAATAAAACAATAGTCTATTTTTTTAATCAAGACTATCTTACTCACACTAAGGTCAACCCATATGCCAACCATAAACTTAAATTCATACTCAACTCAAAGAATCATTTAATTAACAAATAGATTAGACATTTACCTTCCACTATATTATTTACCTAATCATTTACTAATAGTGTCAACTTGGTCATCATTATAATGGTATTAATGATTTAATGAAACTCAAAAAAATAACTTCTAGCGTACTATAATTTTTTACTAATTCATGCACCAAGATAGTAAATCAATTCAATTTCATTTATGCTTGGCTATAGCTTACTAGAGTTCTTTCCAACAATCTAAAAACTATGATATAACCATAAAAAGGAATTTCCATCTCATACAAACTTTCCTTACTTCATATCTTTAAGAATATATTTCAGCTCAAGTGATTTTGTGCCTGGCTATAGTATACTAATCAACTCCCAAAACAATGAGATGTTCTCAAGTCAAACATAATGTTCAACAAGGTTAGTGATGCACTAAACATAATACATTTTATGTTTATGTCTAATAGTATAGGCTTAAAAATAGCTTACTTATCCATGAAACCATGATCTCAAATCTGATATCATGAAGATGTTTATAGTCAACAAATAGGTAGAAAGAATATAGGATTATCATTTAGATTAAGTAATGCTTCAACAATATTATCCAGAATTTCTTATAAACTTTCTACAAAAAAACTTACCCAATAAATACTAAGACAATATAATTTAAGTACACAATCATATGAATAATTTAATCCTAGCTGAGAATTGTTTGAGATCATACCATCCCATATCAACATCCTTTGTATTAATACTTCTAGTTTCCAATCACACTATTAACACTAACTCAACACTGCCAATTATAATGACCAAGTGAAGAATGCAACATATTTGTAAATTTAATGAAAAAATATAGTCATATTAAAATTTGATTTTATTTCTAAACAATCAATAAAAAATAATTCCAATATAAAATTTTAAGGTTAAATAGAGGAAAATAAAAATAATAAATATTTTTTACTATCTCTCTATCATTTAAGAGCAACAACTACCTTTATTTTGGGTCCAAGTGAAGAATGCAACATATTTTATTTTATTAATAAAAAAAGATATTTTATAAAATATTTGGAGAAAAACCACCAAAATTTGATCCAAATACAAAACAAACCACCTTGACCCATAATATTAACCCCCCAATCAGTGGCCCTTACCACTCCATCCATCAACTAGGTGGTGGATTCAGGTATTTGGGCTTTAGGAAAAGGTGTGAGTAAGGGATTTTAACTATCAATAAACAAATTTAGAAGATGCACAACATAATCAAAAGATTAATACATTACACCATACCCAACATGTAGATAAAAACACTACACCAAATTGATAAAATTTATACTTACACAAATAAGCTTGCCAAACTAACAAGTTTCTAACATAAAATGAAACACCCAGGTTTGAACTTTTTTTAACCATGAGAAAAGTAAACAAAATCATCATGTTTTAATCCAAGTAAGCAAAAATGGAAGAGTTAATTAAGGGAAAACAACACCTTTACACTAATACTTCTAAATACACCAAAACCTCAGCAAAATAAGCCAAAGATAAAAATATAAAAGCTTGGGCATGGTGTCATATTTTCATAGAATGTAAATAAGTACCAAAATGGTTAAAGATTCTCCACCTAGGTCATAAAATATAAGCAATATTGAAAATCCATTTCCCATAAAATAAATACAATAAAGAAAAGGCACTTGGTTTGCCATGTTAAAGTAACACAACTAGCAATAAGTAAAAAATATATAAAAATAAATAGCTAGGGTTTTAACATTTTATCCCCAAAGGCAGTTCTCTAGAAAAAAGGTTGATTTGAAACCTTATACACTAGGTATAAATTTAATCCAATGGATAGGTATGAAACCCCACTACATTAAATTTATTTTTGAACTAGAATAAAATAATTTTAAGATATTTTAACTGGTTTTAGAAGCCTTATACTTTCATGGGGAAGTCTTAGAGCTTCCTCTTGAACCAATAATTATTTTATGAATATAAAATGGATATATAGAATAAAATCAACTCTACACAGCCATAGAAAGTCAAAAATCTAGAAAGAAGTTTAAATGCATCACTTGGCATAAATCTTCCCTATGAAGAAGTAAATAAAATCCTCCTTGATTACCCTTCATATAAACAAAAAATATTTCCCAACTGAGTTCCTTTCTTCCATGAATCAATATCCTTTTCACCCTTCTGCCTAGGCATAAATTTTCCCAAGCTATTAAAGCATGTTGGGGTGAATTTAGAGCCTCCATTACTCTCCACGGCTATAATTTTCCCTCTAGGGTTTATACATAAGCCAACACAACAAAATGACATTGCTTCCAATTAAAAATAATTGATTACTCTTTTTGGGTGAAAATTTAATCCCAAATGCCATTATTTTTCCTAATGATTAAAATTTTGATTTCCTTCCTTTTTTATTTAACTATAATGCATGGGTAAAATTCCATGACCCTTTTGTGGTCATCATGATCTAACAATAATTTATTTAATCAATAACATTATGCATGTGTTATTTCTTACCCATAGAGAGCTAAATCAAGACCATTATGGAGTCTTGAGGCATTATAATGTGAGACATTAACTTGATATAGACCTCTTCCTGATAAAACTAAGACAAAAGACATAAATCAAACATTTTAAATCACAATATCATCCATGGTGGGCAACTCGTTAATAGTATTAATATGATATTTAAATCATTTGAGCCCCTAGCATCTAAAATATAGAAAATTGATAGCTGAGATAGTAAGGTAGCTTATCATTAAGATGACACACATGAGACACCAATTAAATCAATAAAAACTAAAATATGAACACAATCACAATCAATCAAAATAAAAAGATGATCATTTCAATCAAGCTCAAAAAAATGAATTGAGACAAAAAGAGAGATATTAGGTATGGTAAAATTGCTCAAAAGTTTAGATGGCTCATTACTATTATATATCTTATCTCATGCTAGTGTTACTCAGTTTCTCACTTCCCGCATCATTATTTCCCTTACTGTCAAAATACATTTTCAACCTAGCTCATGTATATGTGAGTCCCACAACCATAAAACATGACATCAATAGTATCTATTATACATGAAAAACATATATACATGTAAAATGGATTTGAAGTAAACATTACAATGTAAAACTATACTTATGATATCATCAATAGGTATGATCACTACATTATAACATCAAATCAATATTTATATGTAAGAATCAAATGACTAGTACCCCAAGTCTACTAATATATCTAATAAAGTTTGAAAAAAAGAGTCAAATTACAATTCATGACATTCATATTCATTTTTTAGAGATGAAATAATATTTTCCTTACCTTGTAACTTCATTTTGAAAAAGGTAATTTTTGCTTCTTGTTTCCTTATATTATCTTCAACTTTTTAGAGGAGGAGGGACTACTTTCCTTTCACTTCCTCATCATGACTATAGGAGTGAATTTATTCTTCTGTAATTGTAGCCTTACCTTTATCAAGTGGAAGATAAGATGAATGTGGTGGAGGAGACCTTGTTGCAAAATTTTCAAATACCCCTGTCATAGTGGCTAGTTCCTCAATTCCAATAAAGGGCCCTTATCTAATTTTTTCATGCACATGTTGTTATTCAATGGTTTCAACTACTATAAATTATTTAATAATTGAAAACTTAATAGGGTATTCTTATTTCAAAATTTTAAGGGTCTTTACAACATCTCTCTCTTGGTCCTCATCTTTCTGTAGGATCAATCTTATTCTTATCCAAGAATATCTCCTTATGGCCCTAGATGGGGTTATTTCTAGAAATGGTCTTTCCTCTTCAAATATGTATATAATAGGAATCTAGATATCAACTAGTTATACATTTTCCTTAGATATACGTTTAATGACCCATGTTATCAACCTATTTTTATTTACTACTTCTGTTCACTAAAAATATCTTCTTTTAAAATACACTTTGGTATATGAATTGTATTAAGAGGTCTTCTCTTTGTCTTGGGCTTCTTTTTCCACTTATTTTTTTTATAAATTCTTCCTAAGAAGATTTACATTTGGATCTATCATGAAATGATGTTTTTAAATGAGATGAATAAGCCCATGATGCCTGATGGAAGCTATTCCTCTTACATAGTTTAATTCTAAGACTTGTATAAATGCTAGTAAAAACATAAGTGGATTTACTTCACATTCATATTTATGCATAAATTATCTTAGATGAATATAAATACTCATGGAATCACAACTTAGGTACCCATATTACCTATTAAAATCAAAATAATTGATGATCCAAAAGGTAGTTGTTATTTAAGGTTCAGGTAGACTATTTCTCTCAATGAATTTTACAGCCCCTTGAGGGATGACAATCATCTCAAAATTAGATCTCCTTCTTGATGGAATATTTGAATGAGGTATTTGAAGGTAGCCACTCCTGTAGTTTTGATTCATTTATCTAGAATATCTGAGAACTCACTAATAGCCTGACTATTCATAAGAATTATAACACCTCTTACCTTGGTATGATCATCTTTGAGGTTGATAAATTTCTTGACTCATTTTTCATCAAACTCTTGAAATTTATTTAATAATTATAACTACCCTAACTCTTCAAAAATATTATCCACTCATTTATATTAAAGTATTAACTCTATGGATTATAGTTGAGACTTTTTATTTTGACCCATTTTCTTAGAGGTTTTAGAGCTTTTGATGTTGGATCAAAGTTCCAAGGATATTTTTGTAGAGATAAGATAGAATTAAAATCATAATAGAGAGTATTAAACTATAAACAAGGTTTAAAAGGGTGTGACACATTTGGAATTAACCTTGTACTTAATTATCCCCAACTTTTGGATGTACTCGAAGCTGTAATGAATGATGGGATGTGACCATTGGGAGGAAAGATAATAATTAGTACTTCACATGAAGTGATTTGAAAATAATATTTATGACATCTTTATCAACACACCATGTCATTATATAAACCTCCATAATCATTCCCTCAAGTTCATTGAGTGGACATATTTCATTACTATCCTTTCAAAAATGTTTGTCCCTAATGATTTGTAATTAAGTCATTTATAGTGACATCATGTCTCTTTTTAAATGGATTATCCCAATGATATGCCATACTTTTTATTTATAAGGGACACTTTCCAATTTTTGAAATCACCCATATTTTTTTTCATCCTTTTTAAGACACATTCCATTTTTAGATAGAATCTTCCCTCAAAGATGGACAAGTATAACATTTGACAACCTAAATATAATCATATATGTAGAATAAAAAATACAAAATAAATCAACTTAGCTATGATGTTGCCTTTTATCCTTAGGTTTCCACTTATCCTATAATGATTATACCACATCATTTAATTCAAGGGAACATACAATGTACTATAAGTATCAATCTTATTACTTTTGTTCCTTGAAAAGCTACCATTTTTGGTTTTCAACTTTTCATCTATTTTTACTTATATATACACACACAGACATATACATATACATATACATATACATACACACACACGCGTGCGTGCACACACACACACACACACACACACACACACAATAGGGTTAATTTTAGTGGACCATATTAAAAAATACTTAGAGGTTTTGAGGTGAATTGGATTTTTAATGGTGATGAATTAGTTTGGAAGGTGTATCATTATATAGGCAAATCATGTGATGCCATGTGGTAAATCATAGAAGGCCTGTCAAGTTTTTGACTTATGCCAAGGAATTATGGGAAAAATCATTTCACAAAATTATAGACATTGGTAAGGTATAGGTGAATTCTCAAGTAATATAGGCATGGCATAGATGAATGTTAGAATGGTGTAGATAAACACCATCACAATATCAACAAACCCTAGCACTATGTAGATGAATAGTGACATGATGTAGATGAATGTTGACACCATACAGACAAATGCTCATGTAATGTAGATGAATGTTGACACCATATAAATGAATAATATATTATCTACATTATAATTACATTCTTCTACATCACATGGGTATTCATCTATATGGTACTAGCATTCTTCTACATTATGCTAGTGTTTATCTACATTGTGATGGCATTTATTAGTATCATTCCAAAATTTATCTATATCATGTTGGATTTCATATGCACCATGTTGGTGTTCATCTTTGGTTTGATGTCATTCATATGCATGATGTAGGTAAACACCAATATGATGTAGATGGGTGCCATCATGGTTTAGATAAATGTTTCCATGGTGAAGATGAGTGCATATTTGATGCATAGGAATGCTAGTTGTATGCAAGTGGATGGTAGAGACTACCAGTGTGCATTCATGCAATGTAGTTAAGCATAGTCATTATTCATGTAGTTAGTATCATACTAAAGATGGGTATTGGTATATGTGTAGACAATCATCAAGGTTATGTAGGTAGGTGGTGCATCACTACTCATCATTTTGGTAATCATCTAGATACTATATGATGCTAATATGAACCACTCATCAATGACATTTTATCTCTGACAAGTGTGCATATCATGTGAACATTCACCCTTATCAAGCATAATACCTATAAAAGTGATAAATGTACCTCATTTTGCACTTTTCCCCATTTATTTCTCTCCTTCCATTATTGATCTTCATCACCCTAACTTTTAAAAACCTATTTTCATCCATGGCTTCCATTTCTTAGACCTCCTCCAGTGTAGGTGCAAGTGGAGCTAGAGGCATAGAGGAAAACCCCAAACTCACTTTCTAAAATTTGATGTGCACCATCATCTAAAGGCTTCTATATCAACAAGACATATACAATTATTGGGTGGAGCCTTTCAAGTTTAATGACATTATATACATGTCACTGTATGAGAAAGATATTCATTTTATAAATGTTCTATTACAAAACTTTGATACTACTTCCTCCTCCACATTTTATATCACATTGGGCTCCTAAAATATTTCATTTGAAATTTTTCCAGAGGATATCCATAGACTGATAGGTCTACCTTACAAGGATGGAGTCCTAGTCATAATAAAGGCCTTACTGAATGATGAGGACAAAAAATGTTTGGAGTCTCATTACTCACTACAACTAGATGGTATGATATTTTAAAATTTATAATTTCTCATTTTTTATTAGTTTTACTTCTATTAGTTTTGACTACTTGTTAATTTTTTTTTACAGATCCTCAATGCCATGGTAAAAGGGGGATGCGACTTAAATGTGTTAAAAATACTTTTATATTTAGAATTCTTGAAATTTTCCAAGAAATAATTGTTTTATATGGTATACCATTCGACATTCCATTCTAGGCTCTGGTCTATATTCTTTGTACTTTGGGTGCTCAACCATTTAACTAGTGCACTTTTATTTCAAGTAGAATTAAAGACGATTTGAACTTTTCTCTGCACAACAAATATTATAAGCTTTCCTATTGTAATCATATCATTGATTACACCATGAATCAATTATGTATTTTCAAGCAATGACAATTCCCTCTAATCTTAATCCTGTAATGTTTGTCAATGCACTCTCCCTTGAAACACAGGAGGTTAGTTGGAGTTGTTGTTTGACACTTTGAGTTTGAGATTTGTAATATATTTATTTCAAATAATTATATAAATATTGATCTAGTTAATTATAAATAAAATATATATTTTTATTGTATAAAAAATTAAATGAAACAATTTCTAGAAGGAATGCAACAATCAAGGGATGTCAACCTCTTGAGGCCATAACAGAAATAGATATGGAGGAAGATGCATAATCAACTAAATAGGTACTTGAGTAATAATTTATTATAAGAAAATTAATGTGGAGTTTGATTACACTTCCAACATAGACCTCAACTCATGTTATTGGTATTGCTTCGTAAACTAGATTTTCTTTGATTGAATTAACATAAATGATAATTTTATCATTGTAATATTTTAATACTCTTTTATATATATAATGACACAATCTGTATGGCAAACACTATGGGGGTCTAGTAGAGATTTGAGAGTTTTAGAACAATATTAATAGAAACAAAATTAGTAACAACAATAACCATAAAAGAAACAACAACAACAAGGTACACTAAATAATACTAAGTTTATTTTATTATATGCTAATTTGATATTAGATTTTTTTTTAATTTGTCATTTTTGTGATTTTCATTCCCATTTGGAGGTTATTATTCTTAATGTAAAAATCCCATTTCCATAGACACCACTCCATCAGGGCCCTATAAATACTAGAATTGGAAAATGTTTGTTTATCCTGGCTCAAAGTGGTGGCATGTTTTAGGTTTCAATGTTAGAGTTTCCAAAAAAAAGTTTGCTTGATGGTCTACCCAGTGCAATGGGCACCAAAATTCTTCATTAAATTGATCTAGATAAAGATTATTTGGGAATTGATAGTGGCACATCCATAGAAACCCATATGATATGATACAGGGATCTCATCCCATGGAGCCCTCATAGTGACATCGTACACCCAATTACCACCTAGCGATAATGAAGACAATCTTGTGCAGGAGATTCCCCATATAGATGACCAATGTGCTTTTTTTCTAGTTTTTAATTTATTGATAGAGAATACTAAAGATTATGTTAATTATTTTATTATTCCAAACCTTGATGATTTGAGAACTTGGGAGAATTAGGAAAAATTATTAATTTAATAAATAATTGCCCATTTCCACAACCACAGTCAACACAATCAATTGTACACAATGATGGATCATCAACTAACAAAAATTGATGTTTTATGCAACTAAGCAATTTCAGGAAGTGTTGTGGTAAATAATAGATTTAATGATGATGTCCTTGATTTAATTTTAAATAGGCTTGAGAACTTAAATCCAAAATTCCAAACATACTATAACAAATGGGCAAAAAAGAAAAGCCTTGTGGATCTGGTGAATGCAAAAAAAGAAAAATATGCATTAAGTTTCTTTATGGTTTTTTGAAATTAAAATTTATATTAAAAAAATTAACTAATTAAATGTTTTTTGATCATTTGTAGTCAAAATATACAAATATAAGGAACCAAGTTGTTGATTTTGACATGCATCTAAATAATGCACATAAAAGTATTTTTGTGGTAATTTATTTTAAGGAGAAACTTATTTTATTGAGTAAGAAAAATAATACATTAAGGAAAATAATTTGATAAAATGGCTTAGATCATAATGTTTTGTTTAAAAAAAAAGATAAAGTGGACCCATCATTGCTTTCAAGGGGATATGATATTGTATAATAATGGGAAACTCTTGCCAATATTCATTTTGTCGTGAAATACTTCAATAATCTGGGATCCTAATCCTCATAGACAACACAACCAATACCATCCAACAAGTAGTGGAAGGACAAATTGATTGACAATGAGATTTGAGTATTGTTTTGTAATTTCTTCCATAACATTGTTTTGTAATTTCTTTCATAGCATTATTTTGTAATTAATGAAAACTGAGGTTTGAGCTCAAAGCCTCAGCTTGTTTTATGCTTATGTTTTGTAATTACTAGAAACTTATGTTTTATAATATTTAAAATATATTTTTTAATTTTGGATTTTTATTAAAATATTATTTACCATTTATTTTGATTTAAAAATGTAACTTTAATTTAAAAGGTCAAAACATAAAAAAATAAAATGTTGAATATCTAGTATTTTTTACAACTCACAATGTAAAGAATACTAAAGAATATTATTGTAGAATGCTAAAGATAGAATCATATAAATTAAGAATTTTATGAATAACTTAACTCAAATTGAATTAACTAAGTATTTCATCAAAAACATAATAGATTTATGAATTACACAACATAAATATTGTTTGGTAATTTTCATACATATATTACAATTCTACAAACTAACACTCAGGTATCTCAAACAACCCTTTGGTAACCCATGCTTCATCACTGACATTTTTATGTCCTATCTCACTATCATTTTCATTTTCACTATCTTATTTTATAGTTATATTTGTGACACCTTTTATTTTAGTTAGAGTAATCCAAATTGAAATTGCTCTATTATATGGAAACACATCCACTTCATAACCTGAAACATACAACCTTAAACATGTCTCAAGATTTTTATCCAATCTATTTTAAAGCCTTGATTTAACAAAATATAATGCACTAAATACCCTTTCATCTTCCATAGACCCCAAAATCATTGTTTGTAACAATTCATATAATTGAAAATATTTACCAATTTATTCCTACAAAACACTAATATGATACAATTTATTCCATAGCCTTGTAATAGAACCTATTTTTGTTGGTTCAGTTAACAATTGATATTGTTCAACCATTGTAATTCCAAAAAGGATTGACTATTTTTTTTAGTAAATTCTTTTTTGAAATACCCTTAACTTCTTCTCCATTTATTTCCATAGACTTATTTAAATTTTTTATGAGAGTACCCATGTATTTGATAAATAATTTCTTGTTCTTTCTTCACCATTTGCACTATTCTAAAATTTAGGATTCACCACCCCTAGAGCTTTAAGCAACTCATCCCTTTGAAAATGATCTCAAATTTTAGAAAATAAGATTTTTTTAATTGTCTTTAAATTTCATTTGCATGTCACATATGACATTATCATATAAAACCCTTGTTACATGTACTTCTTCAAATTCTAATCCAACTAAATTAGTTCATCTTTGGAGAGAGTGTAATGGTATCTCCTTTCCATTAAAAAAAATACAAAGATGATCATGAATATTAAATTTAAAATAGATTTGAGGGTCCTGTATATTTTTTAAAGTTTCCCAACTCTCAAATATTGATCCCTTAAAACTTTCATTCAAGTAGTATAATATATCAAGTGATAGACAAACCTATTTCCTTAACTATATGAAGTCAACAATATATATTGATCTCTCTTGTGCATGTCTCATCAAAAAATGCATTTCCTTCAACATGGGAAGAATTATACGTAATGTTATAAAAGTTTTGAAATATATCAAATGGTTTAATAAATATTTTTTCTTATCAACCTCTATCCTATACTTAAACATAAAACCAGTCAATGATTGATATTATTCAAATATTTTACATGCAAGTTCATACATTAAAATCCATCTAGTATCTTCATATTTTAATAGTTTTTTCCATTAGTCATTCCAATTGAATTTTTTTGAAATTCTAAAATCCTTTTTGGACTACATGACATGTACACATATAAATCATAGATAAGATCCTCCACTTTTGTGACATTTTCGAATATGCTTAATTTTTTTAAAGTAAGATTCATTATATGTGCCATGTAATGGATTGGATTTATATATGGGAAAATTGATGTTTACATGAGAAAACAAAAACCTATTCTATTCTCTTGCATTACTGATGCACCATCCACACTAACAGACACCAAATTAGTACCTATATCATGGTAACTTATCCCAATAATATCCATCAAATTAGAAGTAACCAATTTGCAAAGGTTTTTAGCATTACAATTTTCAGTCATTTTATGTATAGATAAAAGGTGAAGTTACCTTGAATGATTCTAAAATGTATATACATGCATGCATACCCATGGTGTGTTGTCAAATAGTGTTACCTCATCAATGGATAGTGATATAAACCTTGTTGACTTTACTTTTTCTTTCAAATCCTCCTTTTCAATCATTGTGAGGAATTTTTCCATCTCTCAAGCACTAGTATCTGACCAATGTGAATGTGGAATGTTGTGCAATCCAACATGATGAAATAAAATTTTGTAATCTAAAAAATTAGATATTAGTCTTCCTATTTTTAGAATGTGATATGAAGTTAAAAATTGTATATTTTTGGCAAGCAAATTAGATGAAGCAACCTTTTTGAATTGAACTTTAATCATTCTTCCTTTCTTAATGAGGTGTCAATAATGTTTCTGATGATTATGATAATTTGTTGTGTATCATTGATATATTCACTCTTTTTCATTTTTTCATCTCACTATTTTTTTGATACTTTCATCTTTGTCTTTTACTGACTCATATTTTGCCACAATGTTTCTCAATTATGTCCAACTTGAGTTACATTTTGTGGTCCTTTCCAAGTTTCCAACTAGATATTGTGAATTTGCATTTGTTGGTGTGTTAGTACTATTTTTTG
The DNA here is from genome assembly GCA_037957365.1 of Torreya grandis. NCBI lineage: Eukaryota > Viridiplantae > Streptophyta > Pinopsida > Cupressales > Taxaceae > Torreya > Torreya grandis. Next base: position 14,363 of record JARHVA010000772.1, on the reverse strand, counting down.
GATCTAAAAATTTAATAAATGGGTATTTAGATGCCCACTCATATTGAAATGACCTTCCAATTATCCATGTATTTTTATTATTCTGCATAGTTTTTTTTGTGCTTTTTCAACTAGAGATTATTTTGGCTACATAAAAGTCTCATCTAATGACTGTGTTGGGTGAGTAGATATGTCATTTTGTGTTGGGAACTCATCATTGACACCACTAATTATGATGTCATATCTCTATTTCTTTGAACTTAGTGGGATAGTGGGTATTTATTTTTGAATGACTTCTTTTAGGGAAGGTATATATTCAAAGGAGTTATAAAAGTCTTCAATACTTATATCATTGAATTATACATTCAAAACATTTGTATGACATTACTATTTAATAAATTCTAATGCTAAAGTACAAATAAATAATTTTTTTTAAATCAAATAATATTTATAATTTAATACCTATGTTTGGCATTTCATTCCAAGTATGTTTACCAATTCAAGGGTATCTTTGATACCTTTATCAATGGGTTCTAAATACAATATTATTGTAGACCTTGTCATTATTATTGAATCTTTAAAAGAATATTTAATTAATTAAGAAAATGGTATTCTATGATTTAGTATCTTTATTTGGAATTTCAATTTCATACCCAGGTATGTCCTCCTATGGAGAAATTTCTTCAAAAGAGTTATCAATGGGTTCTATATGTAAGAATATATAAGACATTTTAATTATTATTTAACATCAACACAAGCTAATAAATAAAAATCACTAGTTAATTGAAAATTTAGTACCTGTGTTCGTGTCTAAATAAAATAAAATAATAGGTTATTTTATTTTTTAAATTTCTCAGAGGCCTTAACATTTTTAGTAGAAGCCATATAATAAATCCTACAAAGTCATGGAAAAAATATGATTAAAAATAAAATGAATAATATTGATAACAAACAAAGATTCTTGACATATGAATAAGGAATCAAGATAGAAATTAAATATGAGGGCATCTAATGTTAGCCTATTGGCACCTAATGGCATCATGTGAGTGTGGGTGCCCAATGACAGCCTATGGGAACTCAAATATATCCTAATAGCATCTAACTATAACCTATCAACATCTAACTACAACCTATCAACATTCAATTGCATCCTACCATCATCCACTAGTTGCCTACTGTCATCCATTAGTAGTTTATCATCATCTACCTTTAGTCTTCCATTGGGAACCTATACTCACAAGATACCATTGAGTGCCCACAAGATACTTTTAGGCACCTATAGGATGATATCAAGCACCCATAGGATACCATCGAGTGCCCAAAGTCTATCATTAGGTACTCATAGGCTACTATTAGGCACCCACTAGCTACCATCTGATGGAAGCCTATGAGCATTTGTCTGGAGCCTATTGTCCTACAATCATAACTTATAGTCGGATGATGGCACTTAAAGAGTAGTAAATGAAATTATAGTTAAAATACTAAATAATTGTACTATAAATTTTTTTTGTGTACCTTTCTGGAAACTTTTGATTCTTGAAGCCCTCCTAGGAGTCTAAGACCTGAAATACAAACCACCAAAACAATTCCTAACGTTGCCCAATGGTATGTAGTGATTTTTTTCAAATTGAATTTTGAGGTATGGTAAATTACATTTATATGAGGAAATTTATATTCAAATGTAGGTGAACATATCCTTGAAATTAACTTTGACTCCAAAAATTTAGGTGATCCCACTCTATTGGCCACTCCATAAAAATAACCAAATGCTGACTTCAAAAAATAGAATATTCATAGATTAACAAATATTCACCACTAAAAAAACCCTAACACACACACACACACACACACACACACACACACACACACACACACACACACACACACACACACACACACACACACACACACACACACACACACACACACACACACACACACACACACACACACACACACACACACACACTATAATGTTTTTGGAAGGATTACTAACATTTATCAATTTTTAATCCTCCCCTTTAATTAAACTTTAAATCTCATCAATTTATTATGATGGAAAAACAAGGTTCTCCTATAAAACCAAACTCACCCTAATACTAGATTTACTTGAAGAATTCTTCCTTTCTTAGAGGCTATTGATAGAGTCATTTTATTTGGCCATTGAATAAGAATTTTTTTTTCACATATATAGTTATAAGCTAAGTTGATCCATTATCAAATATTTTCTCTATCTCATAGGGTCCCAACTATCTAGTCTTGAGTTTTTATTTAAAGTATTAGAGCTTAGAAGCAAATAACAAAACCTAATATTCTTTTTTGAATCTCATATCCTTGATATGGGTGTAATTCCTCTATTTAATTTGATTTTAGATAAGTTTTATCTGATATAATGCTTTCACTCTCATCTCATCCAATTCATAAATTTGACGAATTTTATCTCTTTATGCTTCATCAAGATATATACACACTTATGTTTTTATTAGATTTTACAATTCAAATTCTATGGGGAGTATAGGATTTTTACCAAACACAAGTTCATAAGGTGAGAAACCTATTGTATTTTTTTATGTAGTGTTATAAGTCCATACTAATTTAGGTAAATTATCTACAAATTGTCTACCCAATCCTTCTTATTGATGTTGATTATCTTAGTGAAGATGTTTTATAGTTCTCTATTAGTGACTTCAACTTGTCCATTAGCTTGTGCATGATATGGTGATAAATTTTGGTGGCTGATTTGATAGTGATATATGAAGTATTTTATTATATTGAACATGAATTGATGGCCTTGATTAGATAATACAACTCTTGGTACTCTAAACTATTACATAATTATGTAATATATAAAGTAAATAACTACTTATTCTCTTGAAAATGGGAGAGATTGAAACTCCACCCATTTGGTGACATAATATATGCATCGCACTAGGTATTTCTTCCCTTGATATGGTGGGTTAATAAGAACAACAAAATATATACCCTATTTCTCAAAATATCCTATAACCACTTGAATATGGAGAGGAATTTCATTGGATAATGTGGATTTTATCATCCTTTGGTAAGGATCAGATTGCCATACATATATCTTCACATTAATATGAAGTGAAGGATAATAATACCCAACCACAAGGATATTATGGACAATACTCTTGGTTGAGTAATGGCCTCCTCTAAGTTCATCATGACAAGTCCTTATGCTGTCATAAGTCCCATATTATCTTACACATCTACATAGCACATGGTTGGGTCTAAATTTAAACAAAACACCATTAAGAAATTTGAAATGAGAACTATCTCTAACTAAGAGTTTTTATTCCTTATGAGTAAAATTATAAGGAAATTTCCCCATTTCTAAGTAGTTTTCCATGTCAATAAATCATGGTGAGTCTATTGAAACTATGAACAAATATTCATCAGGAAATATATCTACCAATGTCTCCTCTTCAATTGAAACATTAAACCATGATAAAAATTAAAATACCACATAAAGTTTCCTAGGTTTATCAATAATGGTAATGTCAAAATCTTGCAAAATTAGTACACATCTAATGATCCTACCTCCTACCACTAGTTTATTCATTAATTATATTATGGTTGAGTGGTCTATGTATAAAATTATCTTGTATCCAATGATATAGTGCAAGAATTAATTCATTGAATATATAGCAATTAGGAATTATTTTTTAGTGGTGGTATTAATTCTTTTAGTGGAGGTGAGATTCTTGTTGATATAGTAGATAACATACATTTTTTATTCTTCATCATTTTTCCAAGGACTACTTCCATATAATTATTAGAGTCATATATATGAATGTGGAAGGGATCCTCCTAATTGATAATTCTCAAAATTGGAGCAGAGACCAGTTCCTCTTTTATTGAATCAAAATATTGTTGGCATTTTTTAGTCCATAAGAACTCACTATCTCTAGTAAGAAGGAAAACATAGGTGCAACTATTTTGTTGAAGTCTTCTAAAAAATGTCTATAGTAACCTACATGTCCCAAAAAAATTTAATATTAGTTTGAATTTTAGGATTAGGTAGGTTAGAAATAAATTCAATCTTTTTAGGGCCCACTTGTATCTCTTGGGTTGAGATGTGATAGACTTAAACAATTCCATGGTTAGTTGTTATTAAACATTTCTCATGACTCAAGGACAATTTATGTTTCTCACACATAGTTAGTAATTTTTCTAGGCTACTTAGAGATTCATCAAAATAGCCCCCATGCATAATAAATTAATCCATATATACTTATACACAATCATTGGTTATACTAACAAAGATGGCCAAGACTATTCTTTGAATGGTGGCATGTGCATTACATAGACCAAAGGGTAACATTCTATAAGTAAATATACCCAAAGAGAATGTAAAGTTTGTTTTGTCTTGGTATTATGGGGATATCCTTACCTAATTTTAATCACTAAATCCATATAAGAAGGATAAATACTTATTCATAGATATATTATCTAACACCTAGTATATGAAAGGCAAGGGAAAGTAATCTCTCATGGTGGATTTACTAAGTTATATCTTGTCATTATTATTGTTTACTATAAAAAATGATGAGACCCATTGAATATCTTATATGGGTTAAATTAATCCCTCTTATAATATATTTTATAGATCTTCTATAACTATGTCTCTTAATGTTGGGTTTATTCTCCTCGAAGGTTGTCTAATTGGTGTAGTGTTCTTAGTATATATATGATGAGTATACATAATCAGATGGATGACATTTATGCCAATATAATCCCATGAAAATTATTTTTTATGGATCCTTAAGATATCAAAAACCTTAGTTTCTTGTTCATCATCCAACCAATTGTTTATATTTGACATTTTTCTTGATCAGACAACTATTTGCTTAGTTTTTGTATAGATAGAGTTGACCTACCTAAATTCATTCATTAGAGAGTTTATATGGAAATGATATGGTATAAATATATGGAAAGTGGTGATGTCCTTAAATAAATTATCTCCTTGTGAAATTGAATTTGATAATGGGAATTAAAAGGCTATTAGAAATGTAACCTAATTATTTTGTAGACACCTAAAAATGCTTTTCTAAATGGGTACATGATCATACATGATATTGGGAATGGTTGAGCTAGTTTTTTAATTATTAATAGGAGGTTATATCATAATAAGGATATATTTTGATAGAATTTAGAGATATATTGATAGATTTTAAAGCTAGACTGATAGACTCTAGAGATAGACTACCACACGCTAGAGCTAGACTGGACTTTTCCATACTTCTCATTAGTTTTTATTCTAACTCATTCACATGATTATTAAGTGATACTATAGATAATAAGGAGACAATATTGTTTTTTTATTGGGTTCATCAATCCATAGATGATCCAAAAGGTCTATAGATGGTTTTTTGGGTGGATACAAGGAAATATGTTTTGATTTTATACCATTTGCAATGGTCATGTCTCCTGACTTGCAATCTATTAATTCTACAACTATGGCTAAGGTCTTCCTATGATTAATGGATATCTATTTTTTTTCTCTTGGGATTAATTATTATGAAAACTATGGGATAATCCCATAATTTAACCAGCATAAAGACATTCTATATTATTCCTTTAGGTTTGGCAACATATTGGTCTATCATTTATAGGATTTTAGAAGTAGACTATACCAATGTAAGGGACAAGGATTTAAAGGTGTCTGAATTCATTACATTGATATAATCCCCAAGGTCCCATAATATATTAGGTATTTATTTCCTTCTTATATCCACAATGATGACTAGGATTCCATGGCCTCCATACTTGGGCATAATTAGCTTTCCTACTAATAAATCAATAATTTTTCCATCCACTTATATAGTTATAGGATATTATCTTTTCTTTCCTAGAGTATTTATTGAAAAAAACTCAATAAATATATTAAGTTCTATGATATCTCTTAAATATTGTAACAATGAAATTTTAATTTTTAATCTTTTTAGCTCTAAGATTAGATTTGATTCACTTTTGCTTATATATTCCTGAATTTGTTCTAGAAAAGGAATGGTTAGAGGAATTGTAATGGTTTTGTGAGGCCTTTATTTTTCCCATTAGGTTTATCCTTGGTTTTTATAATATGAGAGTATATTTTTTGATGCAGATCATTATGAGAAAATATTTTTTCCACTATACTTAACTCTGATTTTTACCATTTATCTCAACTTGAAATATTTTGCTCTATTCACAAGCTTCAATCTTCAATCTAGTCTTTCAACTTATCATTAGGATTTATATCCTTCTCTTCTTTGTTCCTATTTAATAATAATCTTTAAAAAAATTTATTAATTCCCTTATATCCTCTATAAACCTCACACTCATCCACTAAACTCATTCCCTTCATTGATTCACCTCCTTTCACTTTACTCGCTCACTAGCTTCACATAAGTTCACAACTCAAAGATCAAAACATCAAATATTTTTACTGATCACATGAATGAAAATTGACACATGGATAATTTTTTTTTATCATAACACACTTGTCTCAACCCCTTTGAGCCTTTCACTCACTATCCAATATCCACTTGCCACTATAAACTCTCTAGTGAGCCTACTTGTTTGTAGCCTTTTTTCACTAATTTACTTAGTGATGATGTTATGTCAGTATTCCATAATATATAAAAACATATTTTGTCACACTCTATCTTAATAATACTTCCCATAAATATTCAAAACCTAATTCTTTATGTAGATACTCTTTCTTTAGTAACCACCTTGCCAATTAGGCCTTCTAACACTTCTTGCACTTGCTCAGACTTCAAATCCATATTTTATGGTACTATAATAGGTTAAAAACTCTTTAATACTTTTCCACATGTCTAAATACTCATTTTTATAAAGTTTAAAGGTTATAACCAAATTTATTAAGGTTTTTGTTCCAAAACCCTAGTTAGTGGACTGTATAGGCTGAATGAGGTTAAAATGCAATATTTTTGGATTGAGAGTGTTTAAAAATATTTTAAGACCAAACCAAAATTTTTATTAACAATTAAAAATCACAAAATATTTATATAAACTTATTCAATCCTATTATGGCTTAAAATAAGTAAAACACAAAACCTTGCATCCTCTTGTGGGACTATGTAACAGTTTTAGTAATATTTTTACACTTCAAAGAAGATCATAGAATTAAAATGGAACATTATTAAAAAACATTATCCTTTAAATTTTACTAATAATCCACCAAACCAATAAACACTAACTTTATCAAACACATACACTCTTTTTTTTGCTTTTTGATTATGTAAGAATAGGTGTTTCTAAATATGTAAACATGGTTCTACCTTAAATTTGACTATATATTGAAAATATAAAATTTGTATTTCATTCAACCATATAATATACTATTCAAAAAATAATATTCTACTTGTAGATCATCTCAATTAGAACAATGATCCTCTTGACACTAATACTTCAAGAAATGTTAAGACACCATGTTATTTGACTGTCATAAGCCATAATAGGCTTTCATCTCATATAGATTTTATTTAGGTTATTTATTTTGGGAATTCATAAAATAAAAAAAAGAAACTTAACATGATTTTATTATACCTTTATATTATCAATCCATGTTATTTCTTGTATCAATCTTCGTCAACTCTATTACATTCTTCTCTTTCTTTACTGTAACCTATAGTCTCTTACTTAGACGTAAAACCACACACAAGAAGGTATGTATATAGCCTCAATGGATTTTATGAAACAAAATATAAACAATACAAATCCATATACATTAAATTGAGATTAAAATACCCACAACAATATTCTTATTATTAATATGAATCATCAACATTTACATTTGCAGTCCTTTCATAGACTCTATCATCTTCTTAGAGAGTATATAGTCTTCTTGTCTTTATTTTTTCTCCTCTAACCTTAAGAGATATCTATCTCATCCTTAAAATATCCTCTAACTCACTAAATTAAAATTTCTCTTGATTTCATCCTTTTTATCTTTCCTACTATCTTGACAACTTTTATGCAAGCTCTCTTATAATGGTCAACTCAATGTGTGAGTGATAGTTAAACTTAAACATGATTATTAAGTTTGAAATACCTTAATAAATTATACATAAAATGTATTAAAACACTTTTTTTATGACTCCTTGGATAATTTTACAAACATTCTCTCACATACTCACTTCCTACTATGCTCATGGTCCTTCTATGCTTAGGTCTAGGATTTGAATTTTCAAACTTTCATTTTTTGGAGGGGAAATTTGAAATACAAAAAAAAACACTTATTATGACTCATGATTATTCTAAATACAATAAATTTAACCTATGGGATCCTTAACACATGCCTATATCCCAAAATGGATCATTCATGACCCCTAACTAGCTTATGAGTCTTCAATAATTGAAAATGATGTTTGTGTACTTGATGCTTGTGCATCATACTCCCTAGGAGGGAGAAAATTAGGTGATGAAAAAATATTTTTTATTTATTTCATTATAATTAATTATTTGAGGATATTCCATTGTCAACTTACTACTACTCCTCCTTTCTTGATCTTTTCTCCTCATTAGACTCTTGTATTTCTACTTCCTTGCTTTGTCTATTCTCCTTGATGATTCATCCTCTATGTAAATGAGGTGTAACACCTTCTATAACTCTTTGTTTTTTGAATTTTATACCTTTTTCAACTCATTTTGTCCTTCATCATACTCTATTTCTAACAAATAGTTCTCACTCTTCATTCTTGCTCTTACTCCATGGCTTCGTTATTCATTCATCTCACTTGGTTCCTACTTACTTAGTTGTCTTTGCTCCTTGGAAATGTTGGTTCATTACTCCTTGTGTTATAATGGCCTCATAGGAATCTAAAACTTTGTCAATTATTCAAGAATGTTATCTTTTTATTCCTCTTCATTACAATTCTCCATCTCTTGATGTGTCTTCACATAAACTTGCTCATCTTACAAGAAGAACTTCTAAACCAATTTAACATCATTATGGTACAATATTGTTTGGTATCTTTTCTTACCATAATCATGCATATAAAAAAATAAATCATTTTTAACTTCACCCATTAAATAAATTACTTTATTAAATTTCTCATGTTTAAATTTCTTTCTTTATAATTTTCTTTCTTGTAGCTTTACTTTCATAAATCCTTGTGCTTCACTATGTTATTCCCTCATATTTATGAGTTCATCATCATGTTTACCTACCATATATTATTTAATTGTTACCTTATCTACCCATACTTGTGTTGGAATTAAATCATTAGACCATATTCCTTGATGTGTCACCTTAATTGCATCATCTTGTACCAATTTTTATCCATCTCTTGGGCTATAACTCATCACTTCATTCTAATTTTATGCTCTTATATGACCTATAATTTCATCTTCATCTCCTTGGTAATATTGATCCATAACCTATCCTTGGATTCCATCTTATATGAGAGTCAAATCAATCTCTTTCTTCTACTACACATCATGTTTTGTAAGCACTCTATGAGGTATTTCATCTTCATCTCAACGTTTCACAAGCCTATCCATCAATGCCATTGTTTCTCTATACAAAACATCTTCACTATTTGAAATATATTCATATGAATCATCAAAATAGGATTATAAATCAAACCTTGAGACAAATTAGCCTCTTCATACTCATCATCTTGTTTCCTCATTTGGATAGTCAGCTGCATCTTCATCTTGTTGTACTTGATTGGTTCCACTATGTCTTCTATTTGATTCTTAGACTTGAATTTTTTGTCTATCTTCATGATTTATTGGAGTTTACATATAAGAATATCTTTATGTACCCTTTTCATTCTCTTCATAACCCATTTTCTTCCTTGCACATTATTTGACTAAGATTGGTTTCTCATCTCACATTCTTCATGTTTCTTTTCTTGATAGCCTATCATGATAACTTGATGTAACCTACCCTTTATTTATTTTCTCCTTATTTTTTCTTGTGTTCCACATATATTCTTAGTTTTAGTGACCTCTTGTTTTAGTTTTTCCTTTTCCATCTCATCAAATAATGCTTTAATCCACTTAGGAACCACATACCCACTCTCTTGTACTCTCCTTGAGGGCAGTACTTTGCTCTTCACCTTACCAACCTATAAATTAGATTTTTCCTAAGTATTCATTTACCTTATTGAAATAGCACTTCATGGTTATTTACTCTTTCATATATTCATGGTTTGAATTCATGTCTTCCTTATGAACTTCCTCTCTTGTTTCAGATGTAATGCTTGTCAAGCCATCATGAAAATATTATTATATCTCATCCTTATCATGATGATAATCTTAAATATTCATCATTTTGTCTTCTACAACCTATCATTTTCTTTTATCATATTCATATTTATTCATGGGTACTTCACTTGACCCATTTATCACAAACTTTAAGTTCTCATTCTTGACCTTCATCCATTTTTTCTTTACACATGCATACACAAACTTAAATTTAATGTTATAATAATATACAAGAAACCACATTTTCTTCATGAATGTCTCTTTCATAGACATTCTCCTATTTTTCTTATCTTCTCCCTTGGGTACTTCTCTTGGTATTTCTCTCTCCATGTTTTCCTCAATGATAAATATTTTCTAAACTTGTCTTCCATGTTTATTTCTTGGTAACTCTTAATCTTTCATACCTCTATGAGATATGCTTTCTTTGTTATTCTCTTTCTTCAAGGAATTCATCTTATGCCTTTTATTTATCTTAAGTATCTATTTTGGACACGTCACTTTCTTTCTCACATTACATCTAAGCCATTAGATTTATTGATCCTTCATGAGCTTCACCATAAGCTCTATCTTCTTAAAAATTCTTCCCAACTCTCTTATCATCTATTTAACTTCTTCTTCTACAACCATCTTATCTCTTTTTCTTCACTTTTTAGGCCTTGCTTAGACATATCTCTTCTAAATATTACCTACTTACCTCTTATACATCTTTTGTATTTTATTCTCTTTCTAGATTCCTTTGTCTATTACTTATCTTATCTCCCTTGACTCTTACTTGGAGTTTTCTTCTCTATCTTGAGCTTCAATGCTCTTTCCACTCTATCTTCTCTAGATATCTCTTGACTAGTTTAAAATACTTCTCATTAGACTTATGGGATTTAGTTTCTATCTTCACTAATATTTTGTTTCTCTATACTGAAATCAATAGGTCATACCTACACCATACTCTTTTCCCATAATACCTCTATAATTTCACTTCATGTAATTCTTCTTAACATTCTTGATAATATAAAATTAACAATCTTTAACAACTAACTCAAAAAATAATTAAACCAAGAGATTAAATTACTATAATACAAAATTATGTAGAGCGTTATGATAAAATATTCTTTCCACTATCCCTATTTGTGATCTTTACTATTGATCTCAACTTGCAATGCTTTGCTATGTTCACAAGCTTAAATCTTCAATCTAGTCTTTCAACTTCTCATTAGGATTTATAACCTCCTCTTCTTTATTATTATTTAATAATCACTTTTTAAAAAAATTATGAATGTAAATATATCCTCTATAAACCTCACACTCATCCACTTAACTCATTCCCTTCATTGATTCACCTCCTTTCACTTTAATCACTCACTAGCTTCACATAAATTCATAACTCAAGGCCTAAAACATTGAATCTTGTTATTGCTCACATGAATAAAAATTTACACCATGTATGAAACTTCCTAATCATAACAAAATTGTATCAAACCCTTTGAACCTATCACTCACTCTCTAATATTCACTTGCCACCTTAAACTCTCTAGTGAGGCTACATGTTTGTAGCCTTTTTTCTCATTAATATCCTTAATTAAGATGTTATATTAGTATTAAATAATATATATAACAATATTTTGGAACCTTATATCTTCATAAAAATTTACTTAAAATTTCAAAACCTAATTCTTTATGTAGATACTCTTTCCTTTATAACCACCTTACCAATTAGGCCTTCTAACCCTTCTTGCACTTGCTTAGACTTTAAATATGTACCATATAGTACTATACCAATTTAAAACCTATTTAATCATTTTACCAATGTCCAAATAGAAATGTTTAAAAATTTTCACATTTTTCCCACTGTAATAACCAAATTTATTAGGTTTTTTGTTCAAAAACCTTAGCTAGTGGACTGTATAGGCCGAGAGAGGTCAAAATGCAATATTTTTGGATTGAGAGTGTTTCAAACTATTTTGAGATATTAAAAAGTTATATATTAAAAATATTCACTCACCAAATAGTTAATTAACCTTATTCAATCTTATTATGGCTTAAAATAAGTAAAACATAGAACCCTTCATCCTTTTGTGGGACTTTAGTAAATTTTTTACACTTCAATGAAGATCACATACTTTAAATGGACCATTATTACAACTTGTTCTCCTTACACTCGTAATAACACTCTACCAACCTAATTACCACTCAATTTATCAAACACATACACTCATTTTTTTTTCTTTATGATTATGTAAATAGGGTTCTACATTAAATTTGACTGTATATTGAACATTTGACATTTTTATTTCATTCATCCATATAATATACTATTTCACCAAGAATATTATACATATAAATAATATAAATTATAAAAATTATCCTATTGACACTAATACTTCAAGAAACATTAAAACATCATGTTCTTTAACTGTCATAGTTCACAATAGGGTTTCATTTGACATAACTTTTCTTTAGGTTCTTTATTTTGGGAGTGTATCAAATGGTAAAATGAAACTTAGAATAATTTGAGTATACCTTTATATTATTAATCCATTTTCTTTATTATTCCAATATTCATCAACTCCATTACATTCTTCTCTTTCTTGACTATAACCTACAGTCTCTTACTTAGACCTATAACCACACAAAATAAGGTCTATATATAACCTCAAGGGATTTTTTGAAATAAAATATGAATAATAATAATCCATATACATTAAATGGAGAGTAAAACACACAAAAAAATATTCATATTTATTAAAATGAGCCATCAATATTTACATTTACATTCCTTTTATGGACACTACCATCTTCTTAGAGAGTATAGAGTCTTCTTATCATTGTTTTTTATCCTCTCACCTTTGGATATTTATCTCTCCTCCTCCTAACCTCATATAAATAAATACATTACAAATTATCTCTATTTAATCCTTTTTATCTTTCCTATTATCTTAACAACTAATATGCAAGCTATCTTACAATGGCCAACTCAATGTCTGAGTGGTAGTTACACTTAAACATGATTCTTGAATTTTCAAGAACTTAATGAATTAAGAATAAAATATCTTCAAACACTCTTTGTATGACTCCATTAAATATTATACAAACATTCTCTCACCTAATCACTTCCTACTATGCCCATGGTCCTTCTATGCTTAGGTCTAGGATTTAAATTTTCAAACTTTCACTTTTTGGAGGGAAAATTACAAATACATACAAATCACACTCTCTTATGACTCATGATGATTATAAATAAAAAAAATAGACCCTCTAATATCCTTCAAACACACTTACATCCCAAAATGGATCATCTATGACCCCTAACTAGCTTATGAGTCTTTAATAACTAAAAATGATGTTTGTGTACTAGATGCTCCTGCATCAGTTTTTCATTTGTTAATTAATTTATGGTAATTATAGAGTTTTTTTAATGTCTTACCTGATATTAATTAAACATTATCATAATCAATGTCACCAACTCCTAAGGTTCCTTGTTGTTCATTCCCATAGATAGGAGTTACTTGTCTATTTTGGGATTCACCACTAGTTGTGTAGGTATTTGGGGTTTATTTAATTTTTAATTTATGGAGGATGATTGGTAAGGGGAGGAATTAACACTTGTTGTTTTGGAAAACTCCTTTATTAATTAAATACTTTTTGGGGTGCCAATTATCAGTTTTCCATGGTTGAGAAAGAGGCTGGGGCATTCAAAGATGCTTTTCAAGATGAGGCATCCATGGTTTTGGTTTTAACTATTGTATACCCCATGATGGAATTATCCATAACTATGGAGGGTTACTATTTATTTTCATGTCATCATCCATGGGTTATAAGGAGCTCTTGGGACAAAATGATTATGGGAAAACTAATTTCTATGTATCTATATAAATTTAAGCTCTTATTTTTGTTTTGTATCTTATTTTATTTGGTTTTCTAGAGTAGGTAAGAGAGAATATTTTTTGTTATAATTATCATTTGTATCATAAATACCCCATATGTATGTCTTGTCAAGAGGGCAATCTTAGAATGCATGCTCTAACCTACATTTTGGACAATACATGGCGAATGGTTTAGTAATGGCATTAGATTTCAAGCCATATAAATTAGTGTTTAATTATATCAAATTTATTTTTTGATATTTTAAATTTCCTCCATGAGTTTTC